>MNPL01012189.1:6774-20068 GCA_002081605.1 Tropilaelaps mercedesae
GCCGTTTCCACGTCGAAGTCAGACAATCATGCCCCAGCCCCGACCCGCCCGACCCATACCACATCCTCATCCTGGGGACAACCACCGCCCGACCGTTCCCGTGGGGAAATGCCAAGAACGAGACAGAAGCCTTACGGCAGGAGACCCAACATAAGAATAACTACAACGACGATTGCGAGGTAAACAGAGTCTTCGTTTTGGCGTTTGCTTACGGCAAGTGCTTACGCTGCTCGAACGGCGCGCCTAAATCGCTGCAGCCTAACCTTGCGACGAACAGGCAAACGACGACGACGGCGGCGAACTGTGTGCGAAAAGAAAAATCACTGTTACGATTTGCCACAATGCGAATGCGCTGTTCAGACGCGACGATCGGTGTTGATCGTACGACAATGGCCTGCAGTTGGCATGCGGCAATGAAACGCATGCACCGATCCGCAAGGCAGAACAATTTTGTGAGTTCGTGCCTCGGCACTGGAGGTAGCCGAAGTGTAGCCTATCTTCTACTTGACGGTGCAGGTAACACTAGTTCGTAGTCCGTATTTGAAGACTTCCGAACGCCTTGGCCTGTCTTTCGCTTGCATGTTCGGGGTCGTGGCACACATGGCCATACGCATGGCAAACACGCGCAGATGCTGACAACGCCTTGGGCGATGTCCCAAATGAGTTAATCAGGCCCAAAAGGTGTCTTTCGAACAGATGACCATTCCCTGTCCTGGCATTGGTGTTGGTCGACTCAAGAAAAACGTTTCCGAAACGCAATCACTGCGATGTAGCATAAAACTGACATAACTGCGCCGTGACATAGCGAGGCTATGCATATAACGGTTATGGGTGGGGAGACCGCTGGTTTTGTAGATTTTGTAGATTCGACGTCAGCTTGTTGACGGCTTCTGCAATGACCGTAGTGAGGTAAGAGAGATCTTTGCCCCTGTTGTTTGCCCCTTCATTCATTCATGGAGCATCCCCCATGATGGGATGCCTTCAAGACGAGTCTCAATTAGCTCAAACTCGCGTGAATTCCTCTACGAAGCTGTTTACCCACTGAGCCTTGCGTGTCGATGGTGGCGCAATACACCGACGACAATTCTACAACTGAAATCTCGCACCAAGTTACCCCACGAAGTCGACATGCCCTGAGTTCGTTTCCCTGCAGGCCTTCATAAGTTTAGTGTTCCCCTACACCAGAAAAGATTTAGAATTTCAAGCTAGGGGCTATCGCCGGGAGGCGGCAAACTCCAAACTTGATACACTTCATGTATATTGCATGTTGTCTCTATGGCGTTCGGTCACGGCGCGACATAATGAAACCAACGTGAAACAACAATGTTACGCACGACAAGAACGTGCTTTCCGGCTTGGGAGTTCGTCGTTTGTCGTCGTGCAATGGACCGACCCGAATCTTTTCCCTGGGCATCCTTCGATGAGATGCAAAATACAATCGTTACATCCGCGTTTACTGTGGCGTTCGTGCTTGCACTGAGGGCACAATCCATGCGAATTCTAAGAACTTCGCCAGCATTGGCGTGATGCAAAATGAGACGATGTCCCGGGCCGAGTAGGTTGCAATGGTTTCTCACCAGAGCCCCGCGTCATCCGAAAACATCGGCACTGCCCTCGTTTTTTCCCAGTTCCGAGTCATTCGCCTCTGGGGAACCATCTGCCAGTATTGGCCTGTTCGCCTCCGCTAGGATTCGCTGAAAGGGCACGCTCCCCGCGGACTTGCTGCCCCCTTTGAGGGACCAGTTCGATGGCGTTATCCATAGCGTCGTTACACAGACACTCCTGGCCGAATTCGTACGTCACATTTAGAACTTTGAACGGTTTCATACGAAATGGCGCTATCTTTATGACTGTTGGCCACCCTTGGGTAGGTTGGCCGACCGTTGGCTATGAAGCGATTTGTCGAGGTCGTACTTGGTCTCGTGCCATGCCACTAATTGCGTCCACCACTAAACACTGACCTTCCTCGACATGAGCTCATTTAGCGGTTGAACAGATTAAGCGTCAAAACAGAAAAATAAGCTCTTGTACTGTTAATGTACAATGGGGACGGTCCCTTGATGCCGCCTGACCGTTTCTATTCAATTAAATCCAACCAACTCAAAAGTAACTGCAGACCAGTGTACCTTGGTTGCATTACGTTGATATACGTAGCAAAAGGCTATTGAATGCATTAACATTTCGGCCTACGCAGACTATTCATGTCGACTAGATATGCATAACCCGTACAACCTGCACGAAGACCCCCCCGAACTTTAGCATTTTTGTCGCGCTTCTGCGCCCTCCACCCACATCACCCTCGAAATCTATGTAAAGCTCAAAGGCTCCAGAGTTGTTTAATAACGGCGGATGAATATATTTCAACGGCTTGGAGACTGATAAACCTCAGAGAGGATCAACATAGCTCGGCCGTCTGCAACATCAACCTGGAAAGGTTAGCCCACAATGTGTTGGCGAAGTCAGACCGATCATCTGCTGTTGCTCAGCATCGAGGGATTACACAGCAAAACATGTTCGGGGAGCCGGACTACAGCCGCGACAGCTCGGACGGCCCGTGCAAAGCCAAGCATTGGGCCAACCCTACAATTCATTGCGCGTGTGCGCTGTGAACCGAACTAACGAGAAGATTAGCATGTATGACGCGCAGCACTTTCTAACAAGCGGAGGTTACGGACTCCTTTTTAACTGAGCTGATATGCGCGTCCGCCTGAGGCGTGTTCGTGTTCCGATGAACGGCAGGACCGATAGCCGCGTATGGTATGTGATCACTACGGCAACCGAACACGGACGGACGGCTGACCGACATAGCGCAAGGCTATGTCGTATGTCTACTGAACTACAGCGACTGACAATAGTCTGATTTAATTATGATAATAAATCCACCATAGACGCATCGGGTGTTAACGTTTGGCAGATAGCGCTCGTATACGGCCGACCGGTGCCAAAAGCCAATTCCATACAGTTGCTCCGAAACAATCCCCGGGTTGACTTCAGCTGGCAATCCTTTGACATTAGCAGTTCGCTAATTTGGCTGGGCTGAGCCCACCTGGCAAGTTACCCTGGCCGAAGTTCGGCGTAAGCCTCGTTCTAGTGTGTTGACGGGCACGTTCGCCCGGCATGACAGCAGCAAGTCCTGCCTTAACAGCTGAAGTATGACGCCCCTACGAGTCCGTTTCTAAGATAAATATTTTTTTCCTACCGACCACTTTCGCACGCTTCGTTTCCCCTGTAGTGAAGGCGCGATCGGACAGACACTCAGCTCAGTTTGCACCGTCAGTGTGAAATCGCAGCGATTAGACAATGCCCCTTTTCCGACGTCACCTCTGTATTCAACCTCCTGTTCCCTAATCTGCGGCGTCCAATATCCTGTGGTTTTGTAACCGTCCGGCAGGGATCCATAAAGTAGCGTGTCTCACGTAGCTTTTCGCCTGCCCGAGCTCACTTTCCGTGGGTGCCGGGCACACCCTTACGAAAGCGGCCTTGCCGAAACCTACAACCAGGATCGGAAAAACGCGGTCTCTTTTACTCCCTCGGACTCGCCTGGGCTCATGACCGTTCGCTGCACGGTTGTTACTTTTGAATCCGCCCATAGTACATTCCCCTTGATGAACGCCCTGACTTTCTTTCTTCCTTTCCGGGAAGGAGACGAGAGAGGTCCTGTAGCAGCAGCTTTAATTTAGATTTTACGGTGTCCACTATCGGATCTTGGTAGCGATTCCGCGTGCCACGAGGGACGGCTCATGGTCGATGAGCAAGAATACAGAGTTGTTCACGTGCGCTGGTGAGTTTTATTGCATTCAGCCTGGAGCCTCATCCCACTTCGGACAGTTCTGCATCGCCCATCTCCCGTTGAGGAGATAGGCTATGCTCTTATTGAGGTCGTCTCGGATATATTCTGGACGCACTCGCTCCCTCATCGAGGCTGAACTGTGTACGATAAACGATTAAATAATCATCAATTCATTTTGACTGAATTGACCTATTCTATTGTTTTCTTTTTTTGTCGCAAGCTGCGGTAATCCCTATGCTTGGATGCTACCTAGATTGCATTTTTCAGACGCCTTCATTATTTTCACATTGTTGATGAACTTGAAATGAAATAATTGCTCAGTTCGGTCGCAGTGGACTGGATATTTGACATTCTTCCGCTTGTGCCTGCCAGTGGATGACCTCCTAATTATACGAGGTGACAGATAGATAATGGCGATTATCTTCTGAAAACAGCACTGCCTTGCTAACCTACATTACAGCTAACCGGAAAGACATGTCCCATAGCAAATCGGTCTTCCAATTTATCAACTGCCTGGCGTGGAGCCAGAGTACGGCTGACCACATTGAAAATCTGCTATACTGGACACTCGGTCATTTCCCGACATCGGTTGTCGTACTGTAATGCCAAGGACTCATACATTTGTCTGAATCCAATGAAAACACGTATGAAACATTAAATAAAACTAATGCATAATGAAGACGACGATTCAATTTTGTCCAGGGGGCCTGTTTTTCATTTTCCTTTAAAGATAGAAAGGCGCTTTTTCCAGACACACATGGACACACCAGGCAAGCATAAACCATTCCCGTAGGAAAGAGGGAACAGGTGTGGGCATCTCCCAGCACGTCTGGACTGCCGAGTCGTCAATGTCGAGTCCTTAGCAGACAGCCCAATCGACAGGGTCGTTCGATCAAACATCCAATCGATAATGTCAATTACCCTTGAAGGTATAAATGAATAATGTTCCTTCGTAGAGCCACAGTAGAGAAAGTGTCAACGCATTTTACATTTTCACGCGCAGGAGCTGAGCATCCTCGAGCAAAAATGAGCAGACATATCTAGCAGAAAAAAATACTCACAGAGAATAGACACAAATGACGTGAACTACGTTTTTTCCTGTGACCCCCTGAGTTCTTATTGCCAGATGTTGAGTGACGCCTAATACTTCTATTCGAAGCTGTCCCGAAATAAACGAGGATCTGTAGGACATTATATCGAATGCACTTGATTTATATGAACATGGTGCACGAAAATTCGATGCCCGAGCATTCGATTAGCGAGCTAAGGTCTTCGCATATGAGGCTATATTCTACCAGGCTACAAGACACCGTACGTCGATTACGGCAAAACAAACCAACACATCGAGGTACACTGGATAATCAATCATATAGCCCGGGATTTACTGCTATATCCATCCCATTTTGGCTAAGGAGTAGCCTGAACGCTGTCATCGCACCAGTTCACTCAGCGGCAGACGCTTATACTGGCCAACATATTCCTACCTGCTTTCGAAATTGTCATGGCTTCTTCCTTTGCTTTGCGGATAGCGGCGTTTACAAAGAACCCACTCGGTGCACACCCCAATCGCTTAATCGAGTTAAGTTAACGTTGTCAGGAGGCGTTTGCGTGCCCGGCACCGAAATTCCGCGTCGTCAACGCGGCTACCTTTCAGGCAGGTCGGAAACCTCCGAAGGGAGCTGCGTCCTTCGGGTAAATGCCAATTTGCCACGGATTTCGAAACAAGAGGAATGCGATCAATATTTCATGTCTGGTTTCGCGTCACTTATATTCGAACCTCGGTCGATGCATCGCATAATGGTACTTGATGGCATGCGCGTTCGCGGAGGTTCATTCATTCGTTTGGGTTTGTCGGTTGGTTCAACCCGTTTATTTACTTATTCCTTCATCGGCAACATTCTCCGTTATTTTTGCTGTCATCGTAGCCGAACGGAGAGGGACGAAGTCTCATTCTATAGACGTGCGTCTCTGTGAATCTGTGGATCGTACACCTTCATGCTGTTGGCCTGAGAGGGGAGAAACGGAGGGGAGAAATGGGTATGTCGACTGCCTGATGCTAGCGATAAGCACAACCCTCTCAACACATGTGGAAAAGAAGAGGCATTTGTCTGGGCATATTATTAGTTTTTCGTTGAGGGAAATGTTGATGTTAGATACAGATGGTGGGGTGGCGTCAAATACGCTACGCCGAGGGGACAATATCTTGTCACTCGCTGTGGGAAACACTTCGTTAATCACAGCTGGGGTCATAGGCGTGCGTGGCGACGATGATGAAGATAATAATTGAAATTGTAGTAATGGTAGCAGCTGTAATAATAATAATAATAATAATAAATTATCGGTATTTAAAAATATTTAAGTGTACAGGCTGATTATATCTGTTAAAGCGATACATATCCTTCAAACTAGCCCATAAATTGGGCTCCCGAACTTTACACGTAAACATATAAACATATGTTAATGCTAGAAAAACGGGTCGCTATAGAAATAACAGATCTTCAAATTTGCGTATTTAGTCTATTTTAACAGATTCATGCAAAGCCGCATAGACCTCTGTCGTTCAGCGTGTTATCCTATCTTAATTACTCTTGTCATTAGGCAATCCACGTTACTGCGCGGTCGTCATTCTGGTTTGGGTGCACCATTCTTCTTTGACATTTGCCCAGGCGCTCATGCGCGGCCAATCACAGATTCACCCAGTCGACTCATAAGGACGCTGAGGCCCTACGAAAGAAGAAGCCTGCTGAACCCTCCTTCGCTACTTTCTCATGGCAAAACTATACGGTTACGACAAATCGTTTTTGATCTGTCCGCCGTGAGCGTCCAGCCATTAGTACGGTCAAATCGTTCGAATTTGCCCGTGCTGATGTAAGAAAGCCTCCTCGTGGTTGTAGCCGTCCTTTGTGATGCGGTACGCACCGTGCAACGTGCCTAATGATGTTCTACGACTAGGCAATTCACACGCGGGCAATGGCGGAAGCACGAACTCGGTTATAAATTAGACGACTTAGAGACTGGAGGCCATTTGTTGAGAAGCACTGATAACAGGATGATAGCCACCTACACTGCGGCCTCCTGTAAATTTCACCCTGGGAGCCTTCTTGAGGATCGCCTGGTGATTCGCGCCAATGCAGAACAGTCAGATATATAATGCACCTCGACCTGATTCATTCATGGGTTTTTCTTCGTCGTTGATACTTCAGCCATATCGATACCAGAGATAAAACTTTCTCGCTTGACCTTTTCTGGAAAAATGGTATAGGAATTCTAAGCATGACCACTTGACTCCGCAATACTGGCCTCACCTACTCCCAACTTACGATACACGATTAAGAAAATCTCTTAAAATTTAATTTATTGTACAAAATGGCATAATAATTATTCAACGATCGGGGGAATTTTATCCTGTCTAGCCAATCTGGTTGCCTAAATTCTAATCGATGCTTGGAAGGTGGTGGCGAACCGCAAGGACACGGGGACCGCGCCGTGTGAGAGAGAGTTAAAGGCAGAAAAAAACGATTCGGGTCGATGTTTTTTGGGATTGCGGCCAATCAAATTATTGTGCATACATGTCAGAAATGCGCGCATACGAAAAACAATTTCACCATTCTCGCAGACGGCTGGGTGCGTGAGACTCCCTCTTTCCGTCGATCCCAACATCCATCCATTTGTTGCTACCACCCAAGCGTTTCAACTGCTCCTACGGAAGCACTTCGTCCTGATGGCCGATCAATTACTACCAAAACGACCTCCAAGAAAAATCCCTATTGACCCCAGTAGCCTTTACATCGCTTCCCGGTATTCAATGACGCTCGAGCGACATCAACTCGCGTGTTCACCCGCCCGTAGTTGTTTATTGCTACATATGTTTTTGAATGCATCGTGTTTCTCGTTTGACTTGTACAGACGGCGCTGCACATCCGAGACCGCGTCGCTTTGCAAACCTATTGGATATTGCCTCATAGGCTGCACGTGGAACGACTAAACACAGACACGGTGAACGTGTAAACAGGAAAGTCAAATCAAGCTACGAAAGTAGAGGAAGCTGTCTACTGGCTGAAAGAAGTAGGTTGTTAGAATACAAACTTTTTCCGGGGAGGTATTTACGTTTGTGTCCGGACACACTTCTCCACGTATGCTACACCCCCGTTGCACGGCTTCGTGTTGCTAAAGTCCGTTTCCTTTCGTTTGTGTGGTTAAATCGACCGAGCGAATCTACGCGAACACTTGCAGCGTGCCCAAATATTGGCTAATCGCTCGTATATTTGAATGGTCAGCAATTTTCTGAACACTCTTGTCACCTTCTGTTGAAGCTGGCGATTCCATTCAAATGAATTTATTATTCCTAGTAATTTTATCCACATATATTTTTGTTCGAGTGTAACTAACATACGACAAGCAATCACACATTTATCCACTCATAGACAAACACGCATTGATATGTGTGCAGAATTTGTTCAACTCACTCGGAGAACACGCTAACGTCATTTTCCCTTTACCTGCTATTAACCTGCGCTCGTTCCTTTCTTACAAGGCGTCGCACATACTTCCTACTGCCGAAGTCTGGAAAACCTCCCACCTCCTCACGTGTATGTATACATTTAGATACTGCGCAAAATCCTCAGTTGCTCTATCAGGAGGCGTTTTCTGACGAACGCTTCTACAACAGAGCGGATGATTTCCTCTCGTGATGCAAGTGAGCTCGCTATCTGCGGGAAGTATGCAGGCTTGCACCCCCGGCTTGCACGGGACGGCATCCGGGTGCCGCAAGCCTGCTACTGCGCGCGCCTAATGGATCGTACGAGCTCGCCTAGACGAACGCAAGACTGGAGGAGGCGAGCGGGAGAAGCTCGCGCTCGAGCGAAGGCAAGGCAGAGAAGGTTAGACGAGATCTCGGCATCAACTCGTCGCCGTTTGGCCTAAGTGGTCTTTCATGTAAACGGCGGCAAAGGTAAACACCGGGTGGGCGACACACGATACCTTCGATGCGAGAAACTGCTTCTTCTCCCAGCACTACCTAGGAGAACGAAAGACTAAGCGGCACGATCGAATTTCGCTGGAAAGCGATGCTAAGAGGACCAGGCACTAAAGAAGGCGAAATGAGGCCACTTCGACAAAGACCTCAAACGGCGCGGCTGCACGAACAGATGAAGATGTGCCGAGTTAAATTGGGCATAAAGAACCTACACTGATATCGGTTAAACGTAAAGTACGCCATAAGAGTAATTTTGAGTGATGCTTTTTGCATACAAACCATCAACATAACATTTGCGTGCGATGAGCACGTCTAAGAGACATGAAACTCATTTGTTGCTTCTTTGAGAGAGAGTGCGCTAAACCATTTTGGCCGTATTCTGAAGCCGCCTCAACGCTATAGAGGAGACCGTCATCGGCCGGATGTCAGTAGGTGCCAAAGGGTGTCAGCGGCAAAGCGCGAGGACGTGTCGGACTTTGCAGGTCAATGGAAATTTTGATTGCTTTATCTACAAGTGCGTATTTGTTAAGACCGTGCCCCTAAATCACTGATCGGGCAATGGGGGGAAATTTTGGGAAACATGTAGTTCTCTAAAGAATGGCGTGTTTAGAGGATACTCTCATATGCATGCGTATATTGCGGAAATGAACGCACTCCGTTTAAGCAAAAATAACAGAAGTTTCGTAGAAGTGTTGCATATGCTATACTCGTCCGTAGCATACACCTTATAAATGAACGGTTTTTTTCATCTACGTGTCTTCTATTTGGCTTCTATTCTGAGCGTACTTTGTATAGGCTTCTATGGTGAAAAAACTCGGTTGCGGAATAAGACTTAATTTTGTCTAATGAAATATTGTTTCTTTTCATAATTCAGATCTGATAACACCAGTTCATGTCAGGCGACATGATGAATACATTCATATCAAATAAAGTTTGTTTTGTAATACATTTACAAAGGCGAAACGGCGTCGCTTGCCATCGTCCACCTGCCGCAGTGGAGATAGAGGATAGGGCGACGTCAGAAGAGACTTTCTTGGGCTGTGACACCAACTTCGACTTCGTTGAGCGCCATTTGGACCTTAGGTGGTCGACCTGATCATTGCGAAGTCTACTTCCAAGTGGTGGGATTCAGCGCCCGCGACAGTCAGCTGTAGAGCACACAAACTCCATGTGCTTCGTAATTTTCTTGTAATACGACCTGATACTATACGCATCGAACTTTGGCTCAACTTTTTTGCTATAGCTTGTACCATTTGATCTCATGCTAAAATTCATGTGACAAACATGTCGTCAATTATCTTCGATGATTCGATTATTAGAGACATTTCAGTACTCTCGGTCATTTTCCCTATTGATGGATATACTGGTATTTTCAGAAACACCTTGTCTTTTAACATCGGTCGATGTGTTACTTGTTGGCAAACTCTGTCGATATCCGCACCTCCCCCCTTCTATAACTAATCTTTCACGAGTCCTTTTCACAGTGTATACGCACTACATATATTATGCATACGCTGCTGAAACGTCTCAGTCTTAGTAGAAATGTAGACATCGTTTTATTACCTATCATATATATCAATGTCACAGGCCTTTTGCTGGTCCAAAAACACTGGCCGGTCCAACAACCACTTTTGGACTGGTTGCCGCCACTAAGCTATCCCCTACAGGGAACCCATACACGGTCCACTTTCAGCACTCAGCCATTGCTACTACATGTGATTGAAATTCACGCCCATGTAGTGTGCGTATATTTACGATTCTTTTGTTCATCAGCGTGAGTGGGCCGTTCGGCATCCTCGTGGCTCAAGTTCACCATCTCATCGTGAAGATAAACCCGATTTCAGCGCATGCTGGACACCACAGACATGCGATTCCTGCCGAGGTATTTTCGGCGCACCGGCCGTGAGTGCCGTGGCCTTCGCACAATAAATATTTAACGTCTTCACGTGTCAGCCTTGACGATCATTGGCGGGGTCAGCTTCGGTTAAATGTCTGGCGTATTATGTGGCTGTGAATATGAAGCACGCCAATCAACAGACGCCAATCGACGGACGACCCACGGGAGTGCATCGCTGCACGTTTGCTTTTGGCCATCGCGGCCACTCTTTGCAAACCAATCGGGTTTCGGTCCAACAAGTGGTCTTACCATCTCCTGGAACTGTGCGCCCACAGATTTCTCGTTGAGAGTCTGTCATGGGTCACGAATCCGGTGTTCAACTCGGTAGATGAAATGTTTCTGGCGAGAACGCAGCGTTTTTTCTTGTGTTTTTTTTTGTTGAAGTTCATAGGCCACACTAGTGCAACTGGTGCGTCCTTGAACGTCCTCTACCGAGCACTGTTGTTTACATGCAGAAAAGTGTCGAGATCGCACGATGTAATCAGTGTCCGATATGTTACCACCGCCAAGAGAGCAATGTCGACAAGATCTATCCATCAACTTTGAGGTTGTACATATAGCTAACACCGACTCAGAGGTCGCATGTGCAGTATTTAGCAGCCGCGCTCTGTTCTGGAACATTTTGTAACTTTGAAGCAGAACAAATTTAACAAAAAGGCTGGTAGACCTACACCTGGTTAACGTCTATGGGCATTCCCTGTTTCGAGCAAACGTATACGCGTTCCTTTCTAAGCTCCTAATAGCCCCCTTCTCTCTGTCCAGAATGTTTCTCGCATTACTTCGAGCAAAGATAGACATACGCACAACTCAGCCTACAAAGAGCACAAATGTGTGCTCGTATCCGAGCAGCCAGTGTGTATCAACACTGCCTATGATGAAAGAATAGGACTCGGAAATGAATGTTAGTAGGGAAATGGGGGTTTTAGGGGGTTTGCGAGTAGCGGAAAAGCTATTCTACGCATGCGTCTATTATTGAAGTATTCTGGCGTATCATGTAATTAGTCTAACGTTGGTGTAAAACGCCTTAAGCTGAAACTGGCTGCATAGAACTGCCGTTAATAATCGTGCTCTCCAGCCGATCAAGACGAGCATCTCCCTTTTAGGTTACTCATCTGATTTTTCATCGGACAGAGACGCATTTGGTGCAGTTCAAATATCCCGAATAAGAACGTATTCTCGTCCAGGAGTCGAAGCAAAGCGCAAAGACGACGCTTTGCATGCCTGCCAAAGTTCCAAGCGGCGCCATTCATTGGAACGTTATTCCACGTACGGCGCGCACCGAAAGCTCCTCTTAGGGCTGCTCCTGCGCCGTTGACTACGGCGCCGTCCGAAGGTCGGGAGCAATCTCGGTGAGTGAATTACTTATGCATAAACAGGCTAGGGCAGTAGCAGTGTCGAACCCTGGGAGAATTAAACGGTCGTGAATTTAGTCGTCTGGCCGGCGGACCCGGGGTGCTGCCCTTGCGACGAATGCCATGTTGTTGTCGATACGAGAGATGTATTTAAGCAAGTCGACCATGAGTCACGTCTACAAGCAGGTAGTGTTCGGCTGGAGTGCATTGACATAGCGTGAGCAATACGTTTCGAAGCTGTCAGAGCCTGAACGACGAAGATCGGACATCAGGTTATCGCATGCATGGTCGGACTTGAGGTCCGAATGTGATGTTCGAAGCAAAGTCTGCTAAGAAGCAAATGCGAGTTCTGTAATTACGAAGGGGACGATATTTACGGCTGAAGTGGTCAGTAGTTTTATACGACAAACCGGTTCGGGTGAGAAAGAAAGGGCGGTTCACCGGAGAACTGAGAAGAAGTTTACAGAGGAAGGAAACCGTAAATCGAGAGGGTGGAATACAAATCTGCTGGAAACGTATTACTTCGGCGGGGGGCCAATGTAGTATGAAAATTTGAACCTAATAGAAGAAATATTTGAACAATCGAGGGGCACCTAGGCCTTAGACATGTTCGAATCTTTTGCCCGATGTCGAGCAATGCAATCGCTAGGTACGAGTTAGGTAAAACTCGCACCACTAAGTGTTTGTTCCCTTCTTTAATATATTTTCGCACGTTAGCGTGACTCGGGTAGAATCCGCAGAACTTCATTATGCTTTGTGTTCGCGTTTTCCTTTCTCCTTTTATCCCACACTGTCGGTCATGCACAATTGGTCAACGAAATCATAACACGCTCGTTTTAATGAGTCTGGCGTGGCACACGTCGAATACTCGGGTCAACCGGTTGAAAAGGGCTACTGAACCTCAATATCATCTTCGGCTTCTTCGGTTGTCTATACGAGTTTGCTTCAAAACTGCTACCAAAGTAATTGTGGTACGTTGCGTAGTGTTCGCCGATTGTGTAGGCTTTTTTTGTGCTTCAAGTACACTCTTTGTCTGCCCTTGATCAGTTTAGTATATAATGCATTTGTATGTTCTGAAATCCATTTTAAGCATTTCACAGAATGGGCTCAGTGATGTTCTCAAGCAAAGCGCTTATTGGCTATTAGCGTCTCATCAAATATGAGGATCAAGGACGATTTTAGGGTATTACAATTTGATATTGCAGCATATATGATTTATATCTAATTAAAATATAAATAATGTATTGTTCGCATTGGGTATATATATATATATATATATA
>MNPL01012190.1:8579-31444 GCA_002081605.1 Tropilaelaps mercedesae
GTTTTCGTGCCGAAGGCCCGACATCGCGTTTGACGCGGCGAGCGGGTCTAGTTAGCGGGCCGGAGTCATTCGTTCTGAGAGCGAGAAAAAAAAGGGCAGCGATTGTCTAACTAAACTCCCTCTTTCGTCCAATGTAGCCGACCAGGCCGCTCGGCCGACCCCGTTGCGAAGCCGCGGCAGTCACTGAAACGCGATGCTAAGCCAGTCAGCACTCGCCTTTAACATGCGCGTGTGTCTGTCTCTCTGTAGCCGGCCCTTTACACTATTAGCGGCTGGTGTTACGGCTCTGATGCGTAGGCTATATCCACCATAGCGGAATAAGCCACTCCGCTGACAGATATTGTCGCTAGACGCTTTCCGTCAACGTGAGCAGCTGGTCGAACCGGCTCTTGGCCGTTCCCTGGCGTCGGCGCCAGCCAACGCACACTCCTGGCGGGATCGCTTGCGTTGTTCTATCAGCGCTCGTGGCATCCGTCGGGCATCACAGCAACACTTCGTCAGAGCTCGGGCGGCCAGCGGAGGGGACGGATCGCCCGCTAAAGGTCGCCAGCTGCTAGCGGAATGCGTTCATTCGCCGGCTAAAACACGGAACGCAGCTGAGGTGTGGCAGCGGCAGTGGGTTTGCTTGTGCCGCTTCTGACGTGTGCCGCTTGCTAGACGGTAATCGGTGTCGATTACTGGTGGCTCGTTCTTTTTCGTAGACACCGATCGAGAGACAGACGACTAGAACGCTGCTAGAGCGAGCGTGTGTAGTCGTCTATGCATTAGCAGTCGCACGTCGAGCGACTGGGTGAAACGAGTTAGCCTGAGCCTACTGATTCGACGTCGTGTTCGTGCGTGCGTGCGTGCGTGCGTGCCGTGTTCTTTCGACAGTTCGATTCGCGGCTGGTCTTCCGCTCGGGCTGATCAGATCGTTGGCGTTTTGCCGTGTGTTCGTGCGGAGCTGGGGTGCTCGTCCGGTGTCTGCGAATCGGTGACACTGCTACTACCAGATAGGTGGTGCAGGTGGAGACGCCCACGGTCGAGTGTGCATAGCTCGGCCGGAGTACGAGACCGACATCCCCTTCCCATCGGCGATGGCCCTGTGCGGCTAGCAGATGTGCGTGTATGTGTGAATACGTCGACGACGTCGATAAGCAACGGTAGCATTGTGCATTTTGACAGGAGCACGATTAGCCAACGATTCCCCGGGGGTGGATTTTGAGTCGTTAATATTTTTAGTGCTTTACAGTGCGTTTGTGCGTGTGTGAGAGGTAGTCGACCTACAGCGCCTTATCGCTGCTCTCCCGTGTTCCGTACGGTGCATTTATGAGCTGATAGACACATGATCAGGCCCTGAGTGGAAGCGACATAGCTGACATAGCGACGGTCGACTGGTTTAACGGAACACCGCTACGAGCGTCGCCCTACGACGACGTATCCGCGTGCGGGAAGTCGCAATTAAGCAGCAGACAGCGCCTAGGGCCAGCCAGCTAACAGCTACCCGCCAGCATGGCCGGCTCCGGCGACTTCGGCAATCCTCTCCGCAAGTTCAAGCTCGTCTTCCTCGGCGAACAGAGCGTCGGCAAGACGTCGCTCATCACGCGCTTCATGTACGATTCATTTGACAACACCTACCAGGCCACCATCGGCATCGACTTCCTGTCGAAGACGATGTACCTCGAGGACCGCACCGTCCGACTGCAACTGTGGGACACGGCCGGACAGGAGCGATTCCGCTCTCTCATTCCGTCCTACATTCGGGACTCGACGGTCGCCGTCGTCGTCTACGACATCACGAACGCCAACTCGTTCCACCAGACGTCGAAATGGATCGACGACGTACGCACGGAGCGTGGCACCGACGTAATAATCATGCTTGTGGGGAACAAGACCGACCTATCGGAGAAGCGGCAGGTGAACACCGAGGACGGCGAGAAGAAGGCGAAAGAGCTGCAGGTGATGTTCATCGAAACGTCGGCCAAGTCCGGTTACAACGTGAAACAGCTGTTCCGACGAGTGGCCAACGCGCTACCGGGTATGGAAAGCGAGCGGAGTCGACAGGACGTCGTCGACGTCGACCTGCGGGACGGACCAATCGAACAGCCGAAAGAGGACGGTGGCTGTGCCTGCTAGGCCCGCACCCCTTCGTACGCCTGCACCCTCTGCGCGTCTCCCCCTCCTTCCCTTCGCCAGACCACTCGCTGGTGCAGACGACTCCGGTAGAATGGCACTCGGGTCACGCTTGCTAGGCCCGCGTGACGATGGTTGCCGTTCATGCTAGCGGACGCCGTCTAGCCAAACAGATGGAAATAGTCGGACCGACTGGGGCGGATGGTAAACAGCGGCCACGGACTCAGGCTGGGCCGGAGTCGGCGGAAGCAACTCGAGCGCCAAGACGGTCAAGGTTCGAGCAGACAACAGGCCAAGAGAAGGAAAACAACACCCCAAAGGCACCCAATGGCGACGCGTACCCAGCATATAAAATATCTGTCGACGCACGATTTGCGATACCGGTCAATGCATGGGCCGCATACGGAAACGGAAACGACAGGAACGTGGACGGCATTCATTGCTGAACAGGGAAATCAGACATCAAATAATCGCGAGGCGGCGCAACGGCGACAGACACACACACACACGGCGACAACAAACAGATACAATATTAACAGCGTACTATTGACTAGAGATGATTAAGTGTAGACTAAATAGACGGTAGGACACCGATGTTAAATGCATACACAAACTAATGTGCGGAGGTCGACGAATATCTATAGCGGACCGGCAAAATTGACTTGGCAATCGGGCGTATACCATAGATGTCGTCAACTGACAAAATATTCGTTCCATGTCACGAACAGAAACCACCGGAGTTTGTGCCGTGTCACGTTGGATGGTGGTGGAGGGGCCAGCAACGCTCTCGCGTCGCGAGGGGTCGCTCAGTGTGGGGAGCGCCAGACGGCAACGACGTCAAGTGATAGCACCGAATCGATCGAACCCATTGTAACAAAAAAGAAAACATCGAGCAAAACTAAGTAACGCCACTATCTATGGTTCCGTCGAGTGTTACGTACGGAGCCGATGTGCAGCTGCCATGTGCGGGGTGCATAGCGTATACTCTTGGGGACGGTATTGTGCATATGCTGTCTGCGGTTTGCGCCTGCGTAGGTTGTAGTTCCGAACGAACGGGGGTTTGGGTGGCGGGGGGTAAACGGAGAAAAACGTTCCAGCAGAGGGTGAGTGGGTGTTTCATGGGCGAATGTCGATGCGGCGATGAATCCAGAGACGAGGTAAATGCTGATTCGATAACAGGACGTTGTCATACATCGCACGCAGACACATTCAAATGCGACCCGGCTAGAAGATCGCTCGGTGGGACGGGCTGTGTGTACTGTACATATACATAACAAAAAAAGCCTAGTTATAACGGTGGTAAACTGGTGGAAAGATATATATATATACATATATATATATATATATATATGGAAACATATAGTGATGAATTGACGAAATGAATTTTCCCAAATGGATGATGTTGTAACTGAACTATGTGAATTGCTAATAATGGCTAGCAGCTGGTATGGCAGCGGCTGAATGAAATGAAGCTTTTTTTCTTCGCATTCGTAATAGCTTCTGTCGGTTGCCTGGGCGCGTTTTTATTCGATCGCAGCCCTAATGTATACCGGTCAGCAGCAGCCTGGACTGATTGGCTAGCCTATATCGGATGGATGTTAGAGTGAAGTGTACGCAACGGATTATATATAAAACCTGCATCCGTGCTGAGCGGATGCAGGGCTGTATGCCCCTCAAGAACGACAGGTCAAAACACACCTACGCCAATGACGAATCTACCCCAACAAGCACACGACACGCCCTGTCTACGTATGTATTCATAATAAATCTTCAAGCACATTTTAACAGTATAAAATCATTACTAAACAGGCGGCAAACAACTAAATGGGGAAGAAAAACTTAGCAGCTCTGATACTCGAGAGAAAATGTACAGCGCATTTCTGTATGGATCATTCCTAAACTTTAAATCATATTAGTTTAACGCGCTATTAACGCGCTATCTGCGCTGTAACGGTGGCTAGGGCAAAGCGCCGGCGTCTTGCGAGAGTCCGTGTGACGCTGTAATGGCAGGTTTTATTCAGTTGTCCGTTTTGCAGGCTAATGCCGACAATATTGGCAACAGACTCCTTCCCGCCGGCCAGTATTGCCACTATAAGCAAACATAGAAGCGGTGATTGCGATTGCGGCAATTGTTCGTCCTTACAGCCTTTATCCAATCGCCGGACTCAGAGGCCAGGCGTTTGTGCCCGTTGATACGTACTAATTATACAGTTGCGGCGGGAGAACAGGGAACATGTTGTTCCCCCGTTAGGGGTAGACGACAGAAGGATGACAAGTCCGATTAACGTCGCGTGCAAATGTGATTTCATTGATCTGTCTGTGTTGGCAGACATGGCAAATGTTTCAGCAACGCAGTTCTGGACAGGTTTCCGTTATGAGACGGAACAAAATACGTTTGTCGTGATAATCTTACAGAGCCGACGGTATATATAACTTGACAATGTTATATATACGACTTAACAAAGCTATCTAGTATGTTTTCGTCGTAGTATGTCTAGATCGTTCTGATTTTTTCTCATGCCTTGCTTATTGACGAAGAAAACGTTTTTAAATATTAATAATAATAATATTTGCATTAGACGCAGAAAATTCCCGTATTTAGCTCCGTTGAGTTAACATCGATGTATCGATTGCTCTAATGCTGTGTCGTGGTCATATACCGCGTCGTCGGAAAAACTTTCATGACATCTGTTCGTAGTGAAATCCCGTGTTGTTGACTAGGTACATGTCACTGTACTACAGCAGAGTGGTGAGGTCTCTGGGCAAGAGACTAGGCCACGCACGCAACGGCCATACATACATGCATACATAACGTTTCCGATCGCAAACCAGCCCTCGAAAAGCAAGCGGGCGGGCGGGCGCCTGATTGTGCGTATGGCTTCAACTATACGGCAGTCACACAGTGACAGAATTTTCGCTTGAGCGACTTCATCCCACCAAAGTGTGAACGTATGAAGATCGCCGATAGGTATATTTCGTACATTAAGCAACACCGGCGCTTGAGTTACCCACTCACTGACGTTTGTTTGGACACAACAAAAAACTGCTCTTGATTAGTTCTTCGATGATCGCCCGGTGATTTCGTGTCAACGAAGTGAAGCAGTATGACTATATTGTCATCTAGAGCAGTCTCGGAGGGCTGGGCCGCAAATGAGATGAATGAGCAAGATACTGCTCCAAATGGAGTTCAGCCAAGTACAGGTATGTGGTCATTGCCAGAGGAATATGACGGATGAGAAGGGATGGCTTGGGTACGATGAGGGAAAGACAACGTAATGCAAAGTACAAGATACAGCGAAGGTCAGGATACAGAAGAACAAGTAACGATGACGGCGAAAGGGTTTGGGCGACACGCGTTCTGTGGGTGAGTTAAGTGTGGAATAATCTTCGGGTGGGCACATCGTCCTCAATATTTGTAGAACTAACGGTATAGATGTAACAGCACTGTCTATTTTAATACGTGAACTTAGCTAAACGGGTGCTTCTTAGAGTCAGTTGGTTGCTATGAAAAGGTGATTGATGAGTTTGTAGTCGATTTAGTTAGAACGACAATAGCCAATCCAGCTATGCGCATTAAACCGCCATGGCTGTAACAGTAAGAACAGCCACGACGACGTGAATGGTACGAAAAAGTGAAGTGAGCAGGTTCACCCGTGTCATGGTGGAAATTGTATAGAACGTTTGCAGGGCCTAGGGGAGGGTCGATAGCGGCATGAGGAGGTGTATGTAGTACACTACATTGTGGGCGAGCTGCCGAAGATCGAGGAAGAGACAACATTCCCGTGTGTTCACGATGCTTTTGGCATCAGCAAGTCCAAGTACAGTAGACAACAAGTATGTTGGATAGGTATCAGTTCGGGATTTGTATTAGCCTCTGGTATACTGGGTGGGCGGACATGTACGAAAGAAGATACGCGCATGTGGTCGCTTCAACTTTGCATGAGTTGAACGCGCACAATGACGCCTGAGAAATCAACATTCAAATGGATATACAGACGGAAAGATACGGAGCATATAAAACGGAAGACAATTAATTAGAGAAACAAGTACACCTGATTTAATAACACCACCACCCGTTTAGCTTTACTATTTCAAAATATTGAGAGAGGAAAAGAGAGAAATTAGGAATGTGTACGAAGATGAATACTAAATAGTAGCGTTTTATAACGATGCTGGCTATATTACTGGTAATGAAGATAATGACGGTGAATCACGACAACAATAATGATATTCTTTAATATATTAATACAAACAAATGAAAAAGATAACAAACATGCAGCGACGAGGAGTAAGCTGTTTCACGTGATCAGAGGATGCAAAGCAAGCGCGTTAGGTGAACGGCCGCGATAAACAAAGGTACTCAATCAGTAGGAAGCGAAAGGGTCGACGCCTAAACAACTGAAAAGCGAAAGCTGATCACCCGATTGGTACACGGTACGAGATACCTGACGGCGGTAAACCCAAGGACAGCACTAGGTAGCAAGAACATCGGATGAGAGATAGTACCCAGACATGTAACAGGACGAAATTAAGGTTGCAGTGAGGCGATCTGGTTGAACCTTGTTAAGGAAATTGTATGATTTCCCTCGGTACTGCAACGGGAAAGTATCAATGGAGATTAGTGGGGACAAAGTTACGACAGTACTTCGTCGACATAGTACACGTTATTCAGTGGACCCGGATTCCGCCCCGACGAGGTTTGAGCAGATTTGAATACCACGCGGCAGCCGCTGCGGTGCCCCCGTGGTGTAGTGTGAATTTTAATAAAAGCAACGACAAAGACAAAGGATATTATCTCACGATGAAGTACCCGATTGTATTTTTATTTCGTCGTGCATGCTACTGAGAACTTCACTAGGTTTACCTTTCTTTTTCGTAGGAATAGTCAAATGTCTTTGCCAAGTAATAAGTGACAAGGCTCGTTTACGTTGTACTTTGTTTTAAGCTAGGCAGAGAACGATTATCGGTTAGAAGTGCTCGCCTGCCTTGACATAATAGCAGGATATGACAGGTATATACATGCGTCTAGAGTAACTGGTAGGCATATTGGCCGATCATATTGATCGTTGCAAAATTATCAACGTGACTCTTAGAATGTCTGATCACATCAGATTAGCGTAATATTGACGTCAGAGCTGTCGTAATCAAACTCATGAAAAAGAAATCCTTATTTAGACCATTATTACAGAAGGAAACAAAGAAGCTATATTATGTCGCCATAACGCGATGGTAGCCAACTGGTGACTTAGCTTCTGCATGACAATGCTCGCAAAATACCGCAAATTCATGGCTATGCATATTTTGGTAAAGATGGCAACTTGGTAAGTTACTAGTAATTAAAGTTGGTAGTTACATATTGAAAACCCTATGCATATCATATAGCGAATACACAGAATAATATGTTAATAAACTCTTATAAAAAAATAAAACGGTCGAATCGGGCACCCCGTTTATATTGCCGTTTCAGAATTAAGTCGCCTGTAAGCAATCGATAACTATGAAAATGAATAAATGTACAAGTTAACATTTAGCACATTACATTAGCAGAAATCACCGCTCAAACAAAAGAAAAACTAATCATTTTTTCCAGCTTGTTCGCTGTTTACTGCCACTGAACATATTGGTCGATTATTTCAGGTTTTATTAGCTCTTGGGCATTGATCCTGTCTATAACTGACTAAACTACACATTAAGCTAAATGCATACATAGGTTGTACGCTTAATTTATTTCCGAGCGTCGTGGTTTCCTATTCCGGGTTTGCGAAACCCAGAAAGCTCGAACGATTTCCTTCATTTCAAAAATACATTTTACTCACACACACACACGCCATACATGTGCATGCAGACGCCATTGTCTTGCTCACTAGACGGACCGTTCGTAAAGACCTTCGTAACAATGACGCCGCGTTTAATCGGCCCCTAGAACTTGAAGGGAGAAGTATGTGAACGAAGATACTTTGGAGTACACAATGACGACAGAGCTGGAGCTGAGGCCCGCTTACCTACCTAATGAGAAAGTTTGTTCGAATTTAATAGTGATTCCTCTCCAATGTGGACAATGCGACTATCGACCGCTACTTCCACGCACGTAGCCGCGCCGACACGTCGAAGGCGCGCTGTGTACACCTGCTTTAAGTTTTACGTGGCTAATCCGTATGCTAACAGGAACCTTTGCTACATTTAATCACGTTTCGCACCACCCCACGTTCGCCCGTCGCAAGCGGGCGACGAATAGCCAGAAGCCTAAGAACCGAATTTCAGACACACGCATAGGTGCCCATCAACGACAATCAAGTGGTATTTAACGCGGCAACACGCGCCATCTCATCGACCATCCGCCCGCGGTGGGGGTGATCTTCGATATGCAGGTTTACATGGGGCGGTAACGGTGGACGAAAATCTCGGTCATTACAACCCAGCCCCATAGCACCAGCGTTAATGGTAGGCGAAATATTTTAGGCTTTGATTGGTAGATGCGCGCGGTCGACGAAGGAATCGATAGTAACATATTTTTTAATTGTATTGTTTTGCCGTGGCATGCGGTGAGATAATACACTGTATCATTGAACTTTTGACACTCTTTGCTGTTGTCGCCTGGGTCCTTTTTACACGCCTAGAAAAACATATATATATATATATATATTGCGCCGGGCGTTCAGAAAGTGCGTACCAGGAAAAATGCGTATCAGAAAACAGATACCAGAGTGTGATTCTCATACATTTTGACCGCGCGTATTACAGTAAGGTGCGATGTTTGATAACCTTTTGACTTATCAAATATTGAGATATCTTCAATACCTAATTTTTTAATGAACAAAGGGTTCGAAACCTATTGAATTCGATAGAATTTGAAATTTTTGAGCCAGAGTTACTATTTCACTGTCTCATAAAGTATAACTTTTTTCGAGAGCTTTAACTTTGCTGAGTACTTTATCTGTTTTCACCAAAGAGGTCAATAATCCGCTACAACAAGCTTTAATATAATATTAATATTCTATCAAGGATGTGTGCTTATTGCCCGTAATGAAAATAAAAATTAAGAATGTCAACATTTCGTTTTTTTCGCAAATAGCTCTCAAAATCTATAATTTAACTGATATCTCACTTTCCAGTAATTATGTATAGTCTAGCTTATTCTCTAGATGATTGCATTGCAAGCAAAACATGTTCTAGTATTTTTTGCACATCAAATGACCTTTCCTGTTACTTATCTAGAACCTTGATGCTTGAGAACGCTTGAGCGAACCATAAAATCCTACACGATAACAGTGGAATTATAATTTTTATATTTCATTTTTATATTTTATTATTATTATTTTTAGTTTATCAACTAAACTATTACTGCAGATGTTATCGTGTTGCTCTAGATCGCTATGCAAAAACTCGCCCTCCTGTAGAGGCCTTAAATGGCATTCGGAATTTCCTGTGGTGAAATTAAGGACGATAAACAACAGCCCGCTTTTAAATCGTGAAAACACGGAACAACCTGAAATCGTTCACAATTGTTCATTTCGCGAAAAAATATTAGAGAAATTTCGCTTAAAATTACAAGTTGCATTGAATTAGTTTTCGAACCTTTTTTCTAGAACAATCGATGATTGTGCCGCGTTCTCTAAATCCAGAAAAGCCATTAAAAATCTGACTTCGCGTGGATATAGAATTTGAACCCACAAAGACGACAGTTGCATTGTTTGTTTCATCTCCTATCGTTTTCGAGGAATACTTGAAGTGCAAGGTGTGCGGCCATGATTTTAAGACAGAGTACCTTAACAATAGTGCAAAAACTATTAGATTTTGTGAAATAAAATGTCACACCATTTTTTGTCTATATAAATTCCATTGAATTAGCTAGGTTTGGGCATCTTTGCCTCTGTGCCTACCCGTCAGAGACAGATTGCATCACTAACAAATAAATAAAGTCGAATTAGGAAGAAGTGCACGCCTGTAATGTTCCTGAAGTCGCAACTAAAATTTCAAATTTTTTCCACTACAGCATTTTATCCACTTAAATTTACAGATCCTTGTCTGTGTCAGCATCGTCGCAAAATATTTGATCAATAAAAAAAAAAAAAAAACTATAAAAATAGCTAAAAACGAATTTTCTCTAATTTTTGCTTAGCACATTACCCTACGCTTTCACGCCCCGTCGACCTCGTAATGAGGCACAGCTTCGTGGGGTTATCAGCAGAAGTACCCGACAGTACCAGGTCCAATCTACTCAATGCGGCCAAGAAAATGTCGGACGCAGGCAATTAACCTAGCTATGAACGCAATCACGCTTTAACTGTGCCGAACAAGCTCACGTTGGCACTGGCGTGGACGGACGAAGCTGACAGCTGGACGGGTGATCCTTCGAGGCCTGGCCGTGTGTAAGTGTGCGCCAGGGCCGCTGCCGCCGCAAACGGTTAACGCTGAGTCATCAAATCGCAGAAAAATCGCTGCGAACGTCGCTGCTCGAAGCAAACTGCAACTTCGCGGCAGTTCGCTGCAAACGCAGTAGCTGAATGACGGTGACGAGTAGCCAGAGCGAGCGGGCCAAGGTAGATGTCACTTTTCGGGTAAGTTTGCGGCGCACAGCGAACGGTTATGGTTACCGGCTTGTAAATGTCTCTCTCTCTCCCTCTCTGTCTGTGTTTTTCTCTGGGCACTTGGGTAGGTGGCGAATCTTGCTTTTGACAGAACTACATCGCACTGGCACTAGGCAATGAGCACTTCAACAACTGCCGGCCTTCCTAGCCTAGACAAAACGAAAGCGATGTGTAATGACGGTGATGGCGAAACATATCTTCTAGGAGATCCAAAACGATGCATAGAACGTCCGCAAAGGAAGCTGCTTTGTTCCAATGAAATGGGGTCCCATCGGTCATTTGTGAATGCGGCTGGAGTACGTTAGATAGAGTAGTAGCATTACGGGTATTTTCGAGATCATCGGCTGCTCGAGTTGGAATGCGGGAAGAAAAACGACCGATAAAACAGCACCAATTAGTCTAATCTTTATTTGATTAGCAATTAGTTTAAAGCCGATGCAAAATAGTAAGCAGTCGGGTATGGCCATTGAAGGGCTTATGCCCGCAGGCTACTGCGTTTGCATGAGTGCTGTGGAATCTGCTAGGCCGGACACACAGAACATACAGCCTGCCACGATCTACATACACATTTATTGCTAGACGTTATTATTTGCATGCAGATTATTCAGTCACTGGTTGCTAGCCAGCTGAAAGATCGTAACAACGAACCAGGCTTCCTAATGACTTGCCGCCATTCGCGGCGGAATCGTTTTTCGTATGGTTCGCCAGGGAGCAAACGGTCGCAAATCCCGGGGCGGCCATCTTTTTTGCCGAGCCTGAGCTTCCTCAGGCCCCTCTGTCCTGGCAGTAGGTCTCTGCCTGCGGGTCGGACAGGACCGATCGCAATATATCAGGGGTACTTCAGCGGAGAGAAAAGTCTCATTAATTCAAGCTGCGTTGGTAGAGTGAAATCGTAGAATGAGTCAGTATTCGGTAGTCCGCATGTTCTGATACTGGAACGCACATCCCGATGCTGTGACCCGTCCAATTGTAAAACAAGGCGATATTCTTAAAGCGTAATCAGATAACCCAATTTCTGAACAACCATAAGTGAATCGGAGCGTCGACCGAATTTGAGATATAACTTGCTAATGTGGTAATGCGGAAACGAGTTCGTCAAATCTGGAATGAAGGTTTTAAAAACCGTACCCGTCCTCGGCGCGGAGTCGCTGACAAGGTCGAAATTGGCGGGTGTCAATGGACGCGTCAGCTGTTTTTCAGCCTCCAGCAAACATTTACTATTGCAAATAACCAACACTAGGGCGTGTCTAAGATTTTTTTCGCATGTGAAAATACGTCAAACCAGTCTAGAGAGTCAGAATGTTCATGTTAATGGTTGGTACTAGCGATAGCTTGGGTGGTACCGTCATCCTTCATTTTTGAACGCGGCTGCCTTTGGTTGTAGTCCAATTCGAGAACCCACTTGCTATCGTCGGCTCTATAGGGAACGAACGCATTGACTGACAGGAGTCCGCGTGATAGTGCCCTAGATATAGTTGTATTAGCATGTGACATATATATATATATATATCTGCTAGAATTACATATATCCCAGAAGTTCAGTGTTTGGCAGATACGTTTCAGTCGAATGTTTCAAATAGCAACATATTGTGATTACAAGCTGCTTGTTGGCTGTTTCGAATTATAGCGGCAGGCATAGGAGGTTAACTAGCTATACGGACCAGCAGAAAACGTCCGAAAATACGAAAACAGAGCCGACCTTGCAAAAAACTAATTGTTGCTGCACACATTTGAAAATTAGACTAAATATCCACGTTTGCTTGAGTATGTACGGATTAAGTAAAAACGCGTAATAATAATAATAATGCTCATTAATAGGAAGACTAATAAATAATACCAGACTGTACAAGCCGACCTCTCAGCGTACATGCTCTGCTGAAGGAACACATATTTAAACCACTGCGCCGTCATTCTATAACAGGCGTCACAAATTCTACATTCACCTATGTAATAGCTTCGGCCTTGCGACTCCTTGACTTCCTGACCTCCTTTCTTTGCCATTCGTCTGGTGCGAACCTAGCGTTATAAGACATGCTCACAACGAGTCCCACGTGTTCAGTTTGCTCCGCTTCGCGGAGCACCTATAGATATTTAACGGCTGCGGGTGAACCATCGAACAACCGCTCACATTGGTAAAGCGTGCGTCCGATATGGCGGCCGTCGGTTTGGCGACAATGCCCACGATGGGGCCGTGCTACCAAGACAAAACAATTCGTTTCACGCCTCCTTGTGTTGGGTATTGGTTCTTTTCGGCAATGGTTATTTATGGGAGCATTGCACTGACCGGACCGATGTAATGTCTGTTCGCTGTAAGGGCAATCGCTGTACGATTCTACGTAGATGTCTGAAAAATTCAACGAACTAAAGCGGCTACTCACGCACAAACGTATCACCAGATGGTGAAATATGCTGTTTAGCATCCCGAGTGTCAATGAAAATTATATTCTCTCTTTAGTTTGTTTCAGTTTTGTTAGTTTTTGGATGCACTTTCGATTCGTAGCGGCGATTCCATTGTTGTTTTTAATGTGCGAACAATTGTTACGTTTGTATAACTACACGACGGTATATAGTAGTAGTAAGGAATGCACGAATGAAAAATGTTAGTAATATTCAATATAAACTAGCTCCGTTCGGAATATGAAGAGGCCAGCTAGACGGACTATCCTTAAAGAGGAAAATATAGTTTTTGCACTATCCGTCAGTGAAATTCTAGGAAGCGGGACTTGTCTAAGTGAAAGTGATAGCTAGTTTTAGATAATTTATTTACTATTTTTCTATAATCATCGACAGGACTCGATAACACAATAGCATTAGCTCGTGTAGGTCAACACATCGTAGCTAGCCTAATATACTATTGCACACCTGTTCAAGGACGGCAATATACGGTTAAGACGACGACGATAATCAAGGTCACCATTAAATCAAATAGCCATCTAATTTGTCCTATTTCATGAACACTGACATTGAGCCAGCCAGCAGCCATCGAAACCCCCCCTCGAACCGGCGTTCGGTTCTTTACGTGTGAATAATTGAACGAGCGCGGTCGCCAATCAGGTACCGGAGAGCTTCGCTCTTTAGCATTTCCTCTTTAGCATTTACTGAATAGTCATGCATTGTTACGCTCTTCTTGCATCCCGCCACTTTCTCTGTCAGACCCCGTAGCTGCTTGACTGGGATGTTGTTTTCTTCCACTTTTTGATGACGGTTTGTCTGCCCTGACATCGGACATGACGGAACAGCGTCATAAGACGGGTAGGCTCATAGGCATCAGCATTTCGCCATTATTCTCATCCCTACACTCGCTTAATAGCATCGCATCGTATGGCAAATACAGAGGCGCAAAATTGTCTCGAGCCCGCGAGGACTTTTGGGATTGTTTGTTGGGTGTCGTGCCCATGTGACAAAAGGGACCCATAGTCTTTCTAGGTGGCTGGCTATAATATGATGCTGTCGACACCGTTGCGTCAGAGTGAGGTCGTGAGGTGGCGATCCGTCATTGCGCGCACATGCTTATCTCGATGCGGCAGACCAAGTTATTTGCCCCCCCTACTTGGCCGTGCGGCGGGAGGATGTTGTCCTGAAGACGCATCGGCCCACCGGCCGACATCAACGCCTCAAGAGGGCCCACTTGCTCACGTGTCTCTGCTCTCAGTGAAATTTCACTTGGCGTTGTCTTCCAACGACGCATGAGCGTCGTCTAGTCTAGGCCAGCAGAGTAATCGACCAAAAGATGAGAAAACGGCTGGCGCGAGAATCGGCTGAACGGTTTTGACTGTCTCAGCTACGTACGTGTAGCGTCATGATGGCGAACAGGAAATTCGGCGACCGCCAAAACAAATCTCCGAGTTGTCAACAGCAAACGGGCATAGCGTAAGCACGTGGCTATGAATATGTCTGTCCGTTATAAATGGCGTAGCTTTACGCAGCGAGATTTCTTTCATAGTCCAGTTGAACCCTCAGTGTGTTAGTGCGCTGTTAGTATTTTTCGCACGGTCGTATCGCTCTTGCATTGGCGTCAATCGGTTTATTGATTCGTCATAATCATTTCCTGATCACGTCGTTAACGGTGCGATGCGGAGTTGTAAGGGCCCATAATTAGAGGTTATGGACGCGTTTCCCTGGACGGTTGCTGGTGTCGCAACTTATTTATCTTCTTCGACTATCCTTTCGTTCGGTCTCTCAGGAGCGATTCGGGTCCGCTCGACTGTACCTGTCATCAGAGGTCTCGGGTAGGACCAAAAAGGATGTTGGCCTTTCATTTGATCCATTGCCTAGCCCCCCCGTTCCCACGGACCCCATACCTTTGTATGGGCGCTGCCCATTACCCCATCTCGGGGCCCTTTCCTGAAGATGTCGTTGCCTGCCAAGTGGCTGCTATTGGTAGAGAAAGCAGGTGAACAGATGCCTCTTAACCGTTGACTGTCCGGGTTAATTTGTCCTGACAGGCTTCCGTCCTTCCAAAGGCTTGGGATGACTTGACGAAGAAACGCCGATACACCACCACCGCTAAGCAGAACGTCGATCGGCCAGCTAGAATTTGTTTTTTTTCTGCAAATTCACGGCCGCCCATTCACCAGGCGGAAGTAACATAGTTTGGTCAAGGCTTCAGGCCCTTCGAGTTGGGACGTTCGGGCGAACGGCGTGGCTTTCGTCATCAGACGGCGGAACAGTGAAACGAACTTACCTGAAACGAATAAAGCAATAATGAATAGACATTTCTTGTCACGGCTGGTTAGTTGCGCGTATACTACTACTACTACTACGCGACACCGTGTTTATTCAACGATCTCGGTGAATATTGAGACCAGCAAAAAAATGTGTCTATAAAGCTGACAAGAATGAAGGCCAAACGGCTCCGATAACGCCGAATCATATCAGCCGACACAGGTAAATATCTATGGCTGAATGCGGCAGCAAAACGAACCCTGTAAAGGGACGTCGTCTACTACCCATCAGCCTGGGAGCGACCCACGCTGGCCCAGCCCACAGAACCCCACTGAGTCCCGTTAGCGTTCCTGGGCCGAACTCCGAGGGAGTTCTCCTCGGAGCAGCTAAGAGAGCTCAGACGTCGGACCTCGTGCCCAGGGACCGCTTCGGATACCTGAAAGCGAGACGGGATCTGTCGAAGGTAGCTACCTCCACACCGCGTAGTCGCTCCGCTGATAAGCGACGCCGTTGTCGCCAGTCTATTGATAAGTTCGCGAACAAAAGGACTTCGCCACCCCGAGCAGCGACTGCCGTTGCCGCTGCCCACCACCTCGAATTTCAGCCGTTCGTGTGTTTGCTTCACTGAATGAGCGACTCAATGAGTCTTCGCTGTCGACGTCAGACAACCCAGCGGAAAACGGTCGCATTGACGAAGAGAAAGAGGGAAAGAAGGAGAGAGAGAGAGAGAGATGGGCGAAGAGTGAGAGATGGAGATAGAAGAATCGTAAGTAATGGGAACATGTGTGGGGAACCGCGAGCCTACTCGGTTAGACGGTCAAAACCTAAAACGCTGATCTGTCGCCGCGCCAACCTTAGCGACCGTCGGACGAGAAACGACAAACGCGGAGCACTGCGAACCGCGTAGGTGTTGAACCTATTGAAAACCAGCCATGGGTGGCGTCCCAAGATGGCGAGAACAGGCAGAAAACTTCAGTAGAGCGTTCATTTTCCCGTATGGCTCAGGTGATCCGGCAATGTCCCATGCATTCATTTTACCGGCCTGAGGAAACGGTAGCTGGCGAAAAGTCAAATGACGCCGCGAATCCTTCGAAATCGGCCCGAAAGGGCAGGGCAAGGTGCGCCAAAACGTTTGGCCGTGCCAAACGAAGAAACGTCGATGTTCAAGCTGCTCCCCCTGCACGGCCGCGTGCTTCAGCCGTGACCCGCTAACGACGCCGATCTATTGCGGAATGGGGCGACGCGATCCGGTGTGGGTGCACGATGCAGTCTCAAACGTCGACTTCGATGGTAGGGCCATCGATGCGTGGCGCAGTGCAGAACCATGCGGAATACGCTCTTAACATTTGCGCCTACTGTGCATACACAGTTGCGCCTACTTTACACTGCATCGATTCGATACGACCTCACGTAGATTTGTCTCAGTGAACAACGTTCAGGGTGTCGTTTCCTTAAGCCACCAATGAGTCAAGCTGCTCTGACGAGCGTCAAGATGAACGTAACGCACAACGCAATGAGCACATGTTCCGACTCCGCTAGGACTCGCTCGAAATCGAACATCCTCCACAGGTGAAGCCGTGCCAAGGAGCTGCGCTCGAACGAGCAGCTTCCGACCTTGCTGGAAAGCACTCGGCCTATTCATGCGGAGTCAGTAAATAGGACATGCGTCGTCCCGTCTATCCTGCCGACAAACGAGCGGCCCTCTTTGACGGCCAGGTACGTTTGGCACTTCCCAACGCAGGTCCCGTTCTTTGCCCCCGCGTCGGGGACCTGCCGGGCACCGATCCGCGGTCTCTGCCACGGCCAGACTCCCTCAGCCGACGCTCGTGTGCCCACAAACTGACTCCCTGTCCGTGAGCCGATGTGGCGGGCGCTCCGCTTCGCACAGACAAAGGAGAGACAGAGAGAAAAGTGAGCGTCGCCTACCCACCGAGTTAGTGACGCAGCGAGCCACTGTACCGCTGAGTGTGTTACCCCGTCGCTAGTCTGGCCACTGTGGTGTATATAATTAAGGCTATCAATAGCTTCTTATCATCTGTCAACTCCTGATCGGATCGGACGCAGGCATCGGGCGAGGCTGCGTGCAGAAGGACGGTGATAGAGAAGCGCAAGCATCGTGGGAGACCGAAGGGGCATACCCGTTGAAGGCTGGGGCAGGTTCGTGACGTGGGCTTGGCTAGAGGAATAATTGCCAAGGTGAAGGGAGCCAGCCACTTGGGGGCCTTCGGTGGACAGAGAAGCTAGATGTGAGGTAGAGGGTGGGGGTGGGTGATGGGGCGATTCTAGGGCGTGTTTGTGGGAGCTGCGTTTCGGGTGCGTCCGCTGGTCAAGGGATGCCCCTCCTGCTCGGGTTCTAACCGTTAGCAAGAAGCGATGAGGGAAACACCATCCAGGTAGGTAGGTAACTCCGATGCTCCCCGAACAGCTGCCTGTTCCGAGGCGGTTTTCCTCATCCTCATCAGGACGACGACGACACCCCTGGGGGGTTGCGGGCGCTTGCGAAGGGGACCCTGCTCTGGCAACGACAGGAGGTGTGGTTCGCCATGCGGCCGGCCAGTCTGTTCGTTGGACGTTGGGTCGCGGCAGGCACGGGACGAATTAGCAGTTTACTTTCGTCGCTTTTGGGCCTGAACGGCGGCCTGCCCGCCCACGGCCGTATCCTTCTTTGGCCTTCTTCCACGCTCGAGCGGCTCCTTTTTGCCGGAAGGGCCCCAGGCCATGACGATCGGATACAAACGGAAAAAACCCACTCCCACGCAAATGCGGACCTACATCTCTACAACAGCTTTCGGCTCACTCCCGTGGGGGTGACGTCTGCCAGAGGAGCAGCTGCAGCTGCAGCAGCAGCAGCTTACGGAGACGAACCGCAACTCGTATAATGAGAGGAACGCATGAGTGCATTTGGGAAAATGACGATTTCTTTGTCATATGTTATAAATAAAACGTAAACGTCATCGGTAAACGGATGTTGAAGCGTAGTTCCTTATTCCGCAGGTGGCCGCTTCTGTATGGCTGAGGCTTCGCATAGACAACTGCTTTAACCGCCTGCGCGTGCGAGAAAAAAATCCTTCCTGAACAAAGGAGTGTGCTAAAGACTCTTTGGACGTGCCGGGAATTTCTTTCGCGAGAAAAATAACAAACCACCACCAGTATTTGCGTGCATCCTGGTGAGTTTGCACAGAGACACCGCTCACGGGGGGACGACGCCCCGTGTGTGACCACTTCGGTTGACTACTCCAAATGTTGTCGACACTTTAGTGCGTTCACGCGCTGAGTGAACGCATTTTTCGTTGCTGTTGTCGCTCGTTTAGGCTCTCTTTCGTTTGTGGTACTAGCGCGTGTCGCTACATGGGCGAACATGTCCGAGTAACTCTCGAGCTGCTTTCACAGATCAAAGTATTTCGACGAGTACTTAGTTGTCTGGTGAGTAAATTCGATCAGCTTGTCTTTGAAATAAACGCTTGGCAAGACAACATTCTGCAAATAATCCATGTACAGTGCTTGCGAAACATCGCTGCTTTTCTAAATAGGAAAAAAAACGCAATCCTCCAGCTACTTAGAAGTAGTGACAGTACGAACAGTGACAACACTTCTGCATACGTCTTTGGAATGTCCACTCTCTCTCTCTCTCTCTCTCTCTCTCTCTCTCTCTCGCTCTCGTGGGATGGTGCCAAATGCCAATTCGTCTCTCGCTTTTCTGTTTTCCAATCGGCCATGACCGACAGGTTGTGGCCGTTCCCGCCGTGGGTCAGTGATGGCGACATAGTCAGTAATAGTCGAGTATTTTCATTCAATTCGGTATCTTTTCCGACGCTAGCCGGTGGAGATCGGCTCCTTTCCACTCTCCGACAGGCGACTCAGTGAGATGGACACGTGGGACTGCTCCAGCGCGATCTTCCTTGGCCGTCACCGGGTCCGTCCGGAGTTCTCTCCATGCTCCAACTCGTTCGCCGTCTCGTCTTTCTCTTCGACGCCATCAACGATCCTTAAATAGGTGTCCGGAGCGTCGGCATGGGCGCGCATGGAGCACCCCGACTAGCGCCGCCGCCGCCGCCGCCGCAGTGGCACACAAAAGCCGTCGGTATAGCGAAGCCGGTGTCTATTGAGGAGCCCACACGGGGGCCGACCCCGTTCCGACACACACCTGCCTTTCTAAACGTAGTCCTTTCTTCTCTCTTGTTCTCTCTATTTATCCTGCGGCCCCCACTGGCGGCCGCTTTCCACCCGTTTGTTCCACCTATTGCCTACCCTTCCCTATTTATCCCTTCAGGGTTCTGTATACCCTATTTACCTCGGTCTATGTCTTACCCAGGAACCGGCTGCTCTATCCATTGGCCCCGGACTCCTGCCCAGTCTAGGGCCGCTCGGATATTCCCATTTGCCCTCCTTCCCGCCGCCGCCGCCGCCCCTCGAAATTCCCTATTTATCCCCATTTATCCACCCATGCTTGTTTCCCGTCTACTCATGGATGGCGGAAGCAGCGATTCCTGGTGAACTTCTCCATCGTTCTCTTCGCAGTTCCCCCTTTTGCCAGTGATGGTGGAGGTGGTCCAATCGTTTCGTAGCTTCGCCAGGTTAGCTACAGGCCAGCCTCGTTCACTGCGTCCCTCCTTATAGCCGTTGCTGGCCATGCTACCCGTTGTGTACAGTTACCCGCTTTCTTTCTCTATATAGCGACTCCCGCCTGTCGGCCTCCGCCTGTACTCCCCGGCCTCGTGCGACGCCCCCACTGGGTGGCCCCCACCCCGTCCGTCCGTCCGCGTTGCCCCTTGGCGTACCTCCTGTTCGGCCCCGGTCTTCTCCTCGGTCTTGCTGTCTTCCGCGATCTCGCCCTCCCCTGGCCCCTCGATCCATCAATGTCAACCTGGCCGAGGAGAGGAATAAAGGTAAACTTAAATAATCCCTCGGAGCTCTCTGATAGGGAGCATTGCTCTGAAGAAGGGAGCTGGCGTTGCTGCTCGTGTCTTGGCCCGCCGCGGCCGGTGCCATTCGCTTACTCCTCGGTTCAGGCCCGAACCTGGCCTGGCACAGCCGAACTATCTACCAGCTAGCTTTTCTGATATCCACCGCACAGCCGCTTTCTGCTCTCTGATACGCCCCCCTCCCCCCCTCTTCCTCGTTCTCCTCCCGTCCACCTCACACAGCCCTCAGCCGTCTTGTCCCGTGCTCATGACTCTACCGGTCCCCCTCGTGCTCGTCGAACAGACGCTGGCACAATCGACTTGTTCTTCGTCGTCGGAGCAAAAAGGGACGCCGCACTTCGAATAGCGGCGCACTAAACGACGACCAGACCTGTTCAACCGTTTCGTTACGGCGGCGTTCGACGACCATCGTCGCCATGCTAATGTGAAGAAACGGCGGCCGTTTGTCGGATTTCATCGAGTGCGTTCGCCTGGCCGCCGACAGTCGCCGATACGTGGAAACGAGCCAGCGGGAAGTATACGGAACAGCCTTTCCAGATCGGCGACGTGGCGCGCGATCCCGCCGGCTGCGAAAAGCAAGACATACACCGAGCCAGATCAACGAGCGCGCGTCCTCACCTATATCTGCACTGTAGCACTAGAAGATCGTGTGTGTGTGTGTGTGTGTGTGTGTGTGTGTGTTGCAGGAACCCTTGAATAAGTCGACAGCTAATAGACGACACACGGACGAGAACGACCAGCGAAGATTTCACCTAAAAGGCAACTCAACTTTACCATAACACAGACTGGCTTTAGGACAGGATATTATAGATAGTGAATGTATTTTAGTTAAATCACCCCAATTTATTGATGACGATGACTAATTGGTGTAGATCAGAGCTCAGTTCGCAGTACAAAAATAAAATGTTGATTTAGTAGGGATTCATCAACATTTTTGACACAAATAAAGAAGCTAGGTCAACATGAGTGTTTTTTTGTTTCTTTTGTCAGCTAGTTTGTAGCTAAAAAAACAAGTCTGCCATCTTTTCGTGTTTCGATGTTTTGGGGCTCGCGATCATCCAGCAGGACCATGCCTAGAATGCAGGACATCGATCGTGTACCGTTCCAGACGTCACTGTCAACTGGAAGTCAATCCATCTCATAAAAAACTATAATTATCACTATTATTATTATTACAATAATTCTACCATTTCATGACTATCATGATGACACCCTCGCATCTGATGCTGATCTATGTGCATCTAGGTCGTGCACATGCTCAGTTCTTGTGCACGAACCTGCTGAGAAATCTCAGACTGTCCCCAGCCGAACAGATGAATATCATCAGAGAAAAGTTGTCCAATTTCAGTCCTGCAATCGCATAGGCAATGCCAATGTCGAACGAAATCATCCAATTCGATGTCGTTTTTTCGATGACCCTGCACGACGACGACATCGGAATGGTGTTGTCGTTTGTTTAGCAGTCGCCGTTCATCGCGCCGCTTTGGAGTGATTCTCGTTTCGCGAGCCTCTCGAGCCGCTTCTGGTCTTCCAGAAGCTCCGCTCTGAGCAGGAAGTCAGATGCGGCGTCACGTTCGAATTAGTTTTATTGGCAAACAACTTCAACGACTCAGTGTCCTCGATAGGTTTGTGTTTCCGGGATGTTTTCCTACTCTCTTCCGAGCACCCCTGGAAGCTATGCGGACTATCGACCTACACTAGCCTACGCTAGCGGACGCCACCTTCCGCAACCTTGGGCGACCTTGAAAGGATTTTTATTCAAACATGTTTATCGAGACCACTCTCGATATTTGCGTCGTCTTTTGTTCGAATCAACACTTCATTTTGAAGTGTTCTATAATCGCCATTTTGGTGATTGTTCGCCATTTAATCGATTTCACTTTCCATCTTGATCGTGAGCTCCATGAGGCGGTTATCGTCATGTTATCGAATTCGACAGTGACCCTCATGAAGTGTACATACCTCACCTACTACTGGTGGCATGCATACGCGCGTAGGAGTTCAGATGAGATCTCGTCTGATCCTGGTTGGAAGACCTTTTCGAAATAGGAATCTAAACTATTGGCCCCATCGTAGACATGGATTCGTCGTCTCCCCTTTTTTCGCTCGTTTCGGGACGGGGAACGGGGTTCGTCTTCTGTGCGGCGGATGAGATCGCCCTCCAGGGCCTCTCGAAATAAGGGGGTCTTGTTGGGCCAGCCATGGGGGGTTTAACAGGAGCAGGAGCAGGAGCAGCAGCAGGAGGCAGGTAAGGTGTCCCCAGGGTGCAGTGAGGAAAACCTCGTCCGCCAGAACGAGCGCGAATATATCTTCAGCAGCAGGACGGACAGCGGATCCCTCTGCACCGTCTTTCTATCTCTCGCTCACTTCCTCTCTCTCTCTCTCTTTAGCATTTTGTTTCGCTACGTCCTCCATCTTCTATTTCTTTAACCTCATGCAGTTCTTCTTCCAACTCTTTGGCTCGTATGTATGCCTGTGTGTGTGTCTGTTCCCGCGCGGTTTTTCCCTGTCGGTGCTCCTCGTCTGACTGCTTCCCTACAGTTCTCTCTCTCTCTCTCTCTCTCGCTGTCTGTTTGGC
>MNPL01012199.1:0-20142 GCA_002081605.1 Tropilaelaps mercedesae
GAAATCATAGGTTGCCGATAGCGCTATATGTTTTATTTTCAACATAGTTTCAATGTTTAAAACGACACAGTTGACAAGTTACAAATCATTTAATTTTTAGGGTAGATTGGGAACAATATTTAATATTAGGATAATAGATGAGTTTTAAAATAAATAGCCAGAGAGTTGAATGACCTACCTTGTAAACATGCAAACAATTGCCAGTGGTCTCCCAGTGGCGAATGGTTTCGTCATTTGAACAAGACAGAAACTCTTGCGTCGAAAGGACAGCCAGTCCACGGACACAGTCTTCATGACCTGTGAATGTTTTCTCACAATTTCCGGCTCTCCACAGTCGAATGGCTTTATCCGCCGAACCTATTCAAATTAAAAACGTACGTAGAAAAAAGTTCAAAACGTCATTCAAGCCTGCATTTTCCAAGATTGGTTTCATTCACTAGTTGTCACAACCTACGTACTAAGTGTGATTTTATAAACTAATTCATAAAACAAGTCATTTAGGTACGAATTGCCCCAAGGATCCACTCTCTCTAAGGGTTTTTACTTTTAACAACCTACCCGTCAGAATGAGCCCTTGTTGCGGCATAAGAGCTACCGCCCATACGGCGCCTTGATGACCTTCCAGGGTAAGCATACATTTCTGACCTGACCATACCCGCGCAGTTTTGTCCCACGAGCCTAGAAGTATACGGTAATCGAAATAAAAATTGATTAAGAAATTCTATGTAACGACTTGTCACCGTTCTTTTACATACCCCTTTATCGGATACTTGTGTTCTGCTACTATGTGTGTAACACTAGCTTTAATATTACGCCAACTATTCAGAGCTGCTGATGCGTACGATGCGTTAGAGTGCTCTTAAAGGCTGACTTCCGTTGCGACGCCTTTAAAACACCCATTAGTTGCTTAACTTGATTTACTTTTTAATAGTCTCGATCTCTAGTCGTATACTACTTACCGGATACTAAAGTACCAAATTGCCCGGTTGCTAGTGAGCACACGGCCCCAGAGTGGCCTAGCAATTTATGTAATGGGGAATTTCCTTCAAGATTAAAGCAGTAAATGTTACAGTCGTGCGATCCAACAAAAACGAGACCTCGCGGAAATTGATCAGAAGGAGGCATACAGCACACGGCCGATACAAATCCAGCTGGACCTTGAAGAGACTGCGATTCTGTGTACACCATCGAGGGATCGCTAGTGTAAGAAGATCAACAATTGTAGCAAACACAACAAAAAATGAAACACGCAACAGCTTAATAAACACTAGGCTGTCACGCGTTACATAAGTATAACAAATGTTATCATATTGTTATATTTTAAGAATTAGATACGGCAAGTTCAAGCAATTATTGCCATTAAATACTATTAGGTTATCACATTTTCGGTACTGATTTCGCTTTCTAAATTTTTACATTTCCATATAAAAACAGTAATAATTTTAATGACTCATTGCTTATACTTTAAAGCAATTTTCGTATCTCACATCTTGTGGATGCGATCTAAAAGTCGTTTAGAGACCACTTTCGCTTTTCTTTACGTCCCGTCAGACGGGCGCTGCACCTTGATTATTATGGCTGTGTATAATATTACTTTCTCTGATAATAATTGTCATTGAGGTCGTCGTAACCATTATTGAAGATACGCTTTCCTCATCGCAGCAAATAGTTCTTTCGACATGAAGTTTTTGTGTTCTTGAAGCTGTACCTCCTTTTTGACCCTTAAAGGGCGGCTTGATTGGTAAGCTTTGCCCAAACTTCTCCAAATTCGTTTTTGCTATTATTATTTTTACGTTTTTGCGTATTATTTTTATTATTATTACTATTACTATTACTGTTGTGGATATTTGGAAATGATTACTCTTATATCTAGCATCACTGTTCTACACCGCCACTATGATGGAGTGGATTCACTGCCTTTGTATATATAAGCACTGGCATTTTTTATTATGTTACATTTTGTTAAATAATGTTAGACATAAAACACTGTGAATATATGCCTAAATAGCACACAAAATGCGTATAAATGGCATAGTAAAGCAAAATGATCCTTGGCAACATTTTTTAGCAGATAGATCGATATAGATAGGCCTACCTTTTTAAAGATAGGGATATTGGCGGTGAGCCGATCAGTCTGTCTCACTGATCTATGTGGCCACCAGAGGTCCCAAGCACCGAAAGCCGAAGAGGGCAGCTAATTAAAAAAAATAAAGTCTCACCACTTAAAAGTGATGTGTGTACTACGGTCGTAGCCACTACGATCAATACCAAGGTAATAAAACAACAAAGACACTCGACACTTCACGAATGACAAGTGAGTTTGGACTACATACTCGTTCTGCGTCCAGATCCGTGTTGTTCGATCCCTCGATCCAGTGACAATTGCTCCTTCAGGAAAACAGGCTGCTGCCACAACGCGAACATCCTGTGAATGTCCAAATAGACTGGCACGCAGCATATAGTTTGTCGCAATGCCATCTTCAGTCGCCATCGTGACCCTTAGTAACTGCACTTGGCACACCTTTTATCTACTGGACTCCCCGTACGTTGGCAAATTTCGATCGTCTCAGAGAAGACTTTGCACAAGCCCTCGTTACAGAGCCTGGAGCAACAAATTATAGTAGCAGAAGGTGTACGAACAGCAGACAAAACACTACTCACTCTGCCTCCATACACGGCACAACACCGGAGGCTCTCATGCACCCTCCTCACCACTTGTTCCTCTGTTTCTATTTTCCCTACTCCCCCTTTATGCCCGTTGGATATCCGGTCTTATCCAACTGTACCTGTCCAACAACTAATACTCCTCGATGAATTCTAGCAGGCTCACATTGCAGACAGGCTGTAGCTCCGCCTAAAGCTTAACCACCCATTAACGAGACAAAATTATAAGAAACTGTACTTCTATGGGATGTCGTGGATGTTAATTCGCTACATGAGTTTCACCAAACCATTTGACACTTGCCTCTTGTATATGACTGAGGTGTGTGTGTAATTTCAGTTTTTGGAACACCGTGACGGCACAAGCTATTCATAGATTGTTTTTAGTTGCACTGCATTTCGGCCAACAAACGGTTTGGAAACAGACGACGTACGCTGGTCAGTAGTGATAATAGTGGTAATCGTCTGGTTGCTTTTGTACGTTATGCTCTTTTTGATTTGGATAGATACTTTGTTGCGTGTAAGTATTCCACGTATATATTGTAACTGGTATAATATATATAATTGGTACTTTTGTTACACAGGCTGCGATCGACTCGAACAAGCGTCAAAGCATAAACAGTAATGTAGACGTAGCCTCGTTGGCACCCAAATATAGCCACAAACAATGACTAAACCTACCATCACTTAAGTAAGCATCGGGCCTACAGCTTATGTGGAATAGACAGGCTAAACTGGAGACTCAGTATATAGCACAACTTATGTGCTTGGTGATTCAATTAAAAAGCAGAAATTCTCACTTTTTTTATACACTTCTAGTATTCCAATGCTTGCTTATGACTAATCTTGAAACGGCATTGCAGTGTTTACCTTGGTTGAAAACAACACCCACATGAACTGCAGATCTTGGAATGTATTGTATTGCCATAGAAGCTCTGAGGACTCTTGGTAAATGTAGAAAACAGCTGGATATTCGCAGTAAATAATGCTTAACATTTATATTTTTCATAAAATGTTCCCTGTTTATTTAAATGCAATGCCCACAGATCATACCAAAGTAAAGCACAAGGGTGTCGTTTGTGGGAATCTGTGGAGCACAATAAAACCGACGTATCTACTATTCAAAGACAGTGTAGAAAGAGGAAAGAATTTAAAAACAAAATAAATTCGAATTGGATTGTATAATTAACTAATATCGTTATACTCTAACACTTATACATAATAATAATAGTTAAGTGTACATTCTGTGTGTTTATGATTATGGTACATGGTGGACTCTTAATCAGTACTTAGTCAATGTACGATGATTCATTGAACGGTACATCAAACTTACAATGTTATATACAGATATGTGTAAAGTGATACTTTGTAGTAATGTTTTTACTACGAACATGTACAATAATAGATAATTAAAAGTATAGATATGTTAAATCTAAAGGTAGTGAGACACTATGGACAATGATATTGCCGGGTAGTTCGTCAAGACTTAATACATGTGAGTTTATGAAACTTATGAAAAGCCACTAAGAGCAACGGTGCATGCAACTAAATTTATATGGAAAATCTCAAATGAATACATATATCGTGTGTTTAATGAGGCATAGTCATTCTATTAGGAGCACGGCTGTTTTGTAATATCCAATGAATCTCAACAGCGTAAAGTAGCGCAGTTCGTTTACAATGAATTGACAGGTTGTATCTATTATCATTTCATGTAACACAGATAATTCCGGCGCAATCAAACTCGACGTACCGCACTCCCTATGCAGATAATATGTAACTGAAAGAGGTCAAAAGGAGACAACGGGAAATTGCAAAAAGCCCTTTCCACTGATTCGTACCGCCGCCAAATAGAACAACAAACGCTAAATAAATAAATATGCATTCATCCAGCAGTCCGGCAAGTGGATGGGACACATTGGACCGGCTTTATCGCGACATTTCTTGTGTTTTTAACAACATTCTACTTACGAGGCGATTTCGCGCCTTTATCGTGGTGCTCGAAGACAGATGTCAGTAGTTCAGGTGACCGACCGTTCGCTTTAAGATACTTCGTCAAGATGTCAAAAGTGGTACCTACGGCTGCCCAATTCTTTGCCGATGAGGGAGATGTAGGACCAGAAGATATCAGCCAAAGGGTGCGTTCCATACTTCTTAGCAAAATTATTATACGGTCATTCTGGGCAATTGTTCTGTAGAAAGTGTATTAACCAGCCCTAAGACCAATGTATTATCAACTTAACATGTCAAGACGTCTAGTTAGTGTATTAATCAGCGTTAAAATGAATGTATTATCGACCTAACACGTTAAGACGGCTAATTAGCTAATCTTCTGCTATTTGAGTCAACTTACATAAATTTGCCATTTGTATTGAAGTCATAGAAAAAATTTTCATGTGAAAGAGCAAGCACATCTAACGTTATTTATATGCAAATATTACACCCGTAAACGAAGGCATAACAAATACTTAATACAGCGTTTTAACTTTGCTTTTGTAACGAAGAGTGACCACCAAAGCGAAATTTAGACGAAAGCAGTAATTATGATGTTATGATCCCGATTCTTAATTAGTATCTAAATAAGAGAAGACAGAATTTAAAAATATAGGAATTGTGCAGGACTTCTATTTTTAGGTATTGTTGTTACTCCTCTTTGTTAGATGTATACGAAAAAAACGAGGTACAAGCTATTCATTGTAATAAGTGAACGTTGTGAGCACATTTTGGATCGTCCTGTATATTCTCCAGCTGCCGTTCTGATATCATTGGAAACTTGATCGAAGCAAGCCTATTCTCGTCGTTACATGAATACTATGCAATTTCAAACTTTTGACATGGGTTGTCCAACCGATCTACACTACCTTACATTAACGTTTCGAGTTAGTACTATGAAAAGCCAATCAATAAAACACAAGGTGTGTTGTGTTAGTTGATGTAGGATTAGTAAACATTTTACGGAAACTCCTAAGTGTACTTTTATGTTGCAAAAATCATTGTTGGATTTTCCTCGTCAGTCATAGTTTTAGTTACCAGGTTCAAGGTCGCTGAAGATTTTCAAACACCATTCAATTACAGTTAAGTAACTTCTTTGTAAGGATTTTAATTTACAGAGTTAGTACTTGCTACTGAATTCATTCCCGTGGACGCGCTATTGACATTTATAGATTTCAAAATACCGTTTTCATTGTGACGTTTCACAGGTGGTGGCTTTGCTGAACGAAGCGGCAACAGCTGCCAAAGAGCAACACAAGATCCAGAATCTACGCACAGTTCAGGAGCTCATTACGCAAAGAGATGCTGCATTGCTGGATAACTTTCTGGACGAAGTTCTCGCTTTTCAGAACGACCGAAGTGTCGACGTAAAAAAGTAGGTCTAATGAAACAATCTGTTTCGTTGAATATCTCATTAATTATCTGACAAATCTGGAATTTTTTTAGCAAAGAAATGAAAGGGTTGATTGAAAAATTGAAAATTTGGAATTTCCATATATACTCCAGTAGTAATTTCTAATGATGTACAATGTGTGCTTTTTTTCGTAATTGGTGAGTAGATTTCTTATAGGGTTTATGGAAGCTGCATGTAAACGCGATCCAGGTATCTTACCGAAGGTTGTAGCGAACTTACAGCTGATGCTCAACGAAGATAACCCAAACATTCAGAAGAGAGCTATTCAGGCCGCCACCCAGCTGTACAAGGTCTGCTTGAAGTAAGTATACGATAATTGAAATTATTTGCAACATGTATCGTTTTAATGATTCCCTCAGTATATAATCACACACTGTGAATGTGACTTGCATTCAGAAAACACTAACAACTAGTTGAATATTACAGATTAATCACCAGTGACAGATTTTGTAGATGTAGGCATTTTGCTGATCCTAGGAATTCATTAGAGATTTAACTCGTGGCTTAATAAACAAGCGTTGTATTCTGTATTGTCCTATTTGATATAAACAAAAAGTAGCAAAATTGACCGGTTAATATTCACTTCATGTAGATGGGTATGCGCATCAAAGAGTGCAATGGATTTGGATGACTTAAAGAAGAGTACATGGAACTATTTTCAGCAGATCCGAGAGACTATCTCAGGGCTACTCGATAGCTACAATGACGGGTAAGAAGTTCATCCTTCTTTTTGTTAGACATTCATTCTTTCGAGCTGCGCTGAATTATTTTGACGAAAAGGCGTTTACACGTTATCACGATAGCTAGTAGCTGCAAGCGGACGACATAATATGCTTGTCATTTGTATTCTAGTATTCGCACGCAGGTGATCAAGTTCATGGAAACGGTGGTTTTGTGTCAAACATTCCCTGATGTTCATTCTCCAGTGAAGCGTTCGGAAGATGTTTCCTTGGATGACGCACCAACACACGTGGCCCAAGTTATTCGGCTAAGCGCCCTTGAAGAGCAAGCCAAGAAGACGTTGGAAAACCTAGTTGTATTCCATGGTACTCAACATATCTCTTCAATAAATCTAATGACTTGCACTCAGGCCTTAGTTATCGTTGCTAACTCAAGGTAAATTTTTCAAGTAAATTAATAAATATATATATATGTATGTACCACCCTCATGGTGTTTGCTTCCAAAACGATTTTATCGATCTAGCTAGCTGTACAGTTGTTCGATACACAAACCTAGATTATAATATACATGCACTATTCCAAAATGAAAATGCACAGTGACACACTTGTATGAGTAAGTTATTTCATATGTATGTGCCTGCATTGCGAACAAATTAATTTTGACACATCACTTGACAGAATAGCTATTCGACGGAATTAGCTTTCGCTTTTTAATATAAATAATTCGACACGAACCGAGTACGAATTGTAACTTAACACATAATTAATGTCGGTGTTTTGTTTACAAGCTTCAAAACTAACTCGAGTTACAGCAAAGATTAATTCGTTATTATGTTCTGCAAAATAATTCGAGCCGAAAATTCTTCAGAATGGGTTAATCCTTCTAAAGAAAGCGCCAAACCAGCCATATTTATGGAGTTAAAAATGATCTAGACTAGAGGCGTTTTGTTTCTGTGAAATAAGGGTCTAAACGGATTCGCATGTTTATATGAGGAAATCGATTTCGAAAGTTCTCCGACATTTATTAATAGGTGTACTTTTTATGTAAAGAAAAAGTCTATTGTTGCCTATTCACGAAAAACGAATTGTGTATTCATGGCTTTTATTTAAACATCGCCTGCGCTTTTAGCTAAGCCTTGCCTTTACTCGAAACGTTTTACCTCGATGAAGTAACCATTAATAGTCACTGTAGAGTGTTTCAGTATTGTTTACGCAACTCCCTTTTCTTTTTTTTGACAGAGCGGAATTTATGGCTCGAGTAATATCGGCACTGGAAACATTACACGCCAATCTTCCGCCAACGTTGTCTAAATCGCAGGTATCTTCGGTACGGAAACACCTCAAATTACACCTACTGCTACTATGCAAACATCCCGCTGCGTTAAATTTCGCTCCGCAGTTAACTACCCTCCTTTCCGATTTGGGGGCAACGCCACATGAGTTAGCGAAGCAACTTCCGCCGAAATTTATTCAAGGTAGCATTCGTTTTGCAACATTATCTGCACTTCAACGTAGACTTAAATATCCCAACATTTTTACGGAGTTATTTTTTGTAGTTACTTCGGCTTGTAATCAACACTGTTGCATAAAAAAAATGATTAAATAACTCGATTGGTTTCATTTCAGAATCAGGACGGAAGCGAGCAATCCCAGCAGAAGCTTCAAGTGCCCCAAAAATACCTCGAATGATGCCTGTTTCGGGGTCTGGAGTTGGCGAAGAAGACGAGGATGGAGAAGCTGAAGAAGGAGAGGCCGATGCAGGGTCCCGAGGAGGTGTATCTAGAGCGTCTCATAAAGATGCTACTCAGAGCGCTATTGATATCACAGCTGCTGACCTTACTCCGCGCTTAACAACGCTTAACGTAACAGATATTGTTCTCGTTAGCATGGTGAGTGTGCCTGTGAAATTCGAAAAACGAGAATATAGGGAAAGCCATAAAAACACATGTACACAAACATTGTCGTGATTTGAACAATAACATTTTTGAAGGGGCATACTCATCGTTGTCTTCGGTATATAAAAGCAACAGCAGGTGGCTTTATATATAGCATAAGGAGTACTTACGGCTGAACTCGAATAAGTCGCAAGGTTGCTACTATGTGGAGGACATTGATAAATTGTAACCCAATTGTAGCTCTTTCTTTATTTGGGTTGTGCATCAAACAGCTATTAGTAACAGGATATAATATCATTAAATTTCTTTTGCATTATCCTAAATAAATAAAGATCTGGTGAGTACATCATGAACCATTAAAATTATATACATCAATTACGTTGTGTCATTTGTGTCTAGCTCCGGTTACCCGAGGCGATGCCGGCGCATTTTCAGGCGACTTACACACCGATTAGTGTGGCAGGCACGGAACAACAAATTTCCCATTTGGCTCGGCTCATGGCCACCCAGATGACGGCTCAAAATCTCGGTAAAGGTGTCGAGGAAATGATGCGCAAAGCCCAAATTGAAATGAATAAACCTCAAGACATTCAGGTAATAATTCAGATTATCATGGTTAAACTTTGATTATACACGAATACACAAATCGCCTCTATCAAGTATGATAAATGAAACCAGTCTTACCTGTACTATTTCAAATTGGACCATAGCTAGAAAATATTGAAAATATAGAAATGTATAACTACGCTAAAATAGATTTTTTACAGTGTCCTGCGGAACCAATGCATATTGAAACAATTGGCAACACGAAGGCTCTAGCTGCAAAGAAACCTGCGAGGGAGCCAGAACCGCCGGAAGAGGCCCCTCCACTGCTACTGCCTTCAGGTGCAGAGGCACTTAAGATGAGGGCCCGCCAACTAAATCTTCCAGAAGTCACTCGGCCCATGATTAAGAAAGAACTTGAAAGCTTCATGATTTCAACTGTACGCAGGCTACTTAAGACAGGTTAGCATCGTACTTTCTCATGTCATAATACCTCCTGGTACCATGCAATAGTGTCTGTTGCAGTACATAGGGCTTTTCCCGATTATTTATGAATTGATAAGAGTAAAAAAGTGACATAGACAAAACAAATCCTCAAAAAGTTGTGTTTCGAATCTGATTTGTTTGAATGTAGTTTGTTTATAAATTCTAGTCAGTATTTAAAATCAAGTAGTTTTGACCTAAAGTTTGGATCTACAACCCAGATGGAGAAGAAGTGGGAAGCATCGGCTCTAATTAGAAAACGTATTTATGCGAAACTGCGTAACGACATTAAATTTGGATATATTAACATTAACAAGAAACCAATTAAAACGAATAGAAAAGTATAACAGCCGCGAGTAAGCCGCTCTTACCTATTGTAAAGCTAGATTTATCAGAAAAAAAGTTTGAACCGAACTTCCACTTCTAGCCATAGACACTACCAAAACTAAAAAAGTCGGAAAAGGGGCCTCGTTCGTTAGGGGCCTCAAAAGCAATTAACTTACTACTGTTGTGTTTTGCCGAGTCCAGGTTTGACAAAACACTCTAAGGCACAACTGAAAACAATTGCCGGCGTGGCAATGCATCAACGTGGTTATATAGCAGAGCTTATTCGAGAGTTTATTTTCAAGGATATTCGCGCGAATTCAGATCTGGTCATGGTTTGGCTCTTCGAAGAGTATACAGCTGACCTGGCACTTCCTAGCACTGATCCTCCTCTAAAGAACTACTCGCAATGCTTGCATGATATCCTCATGGACCTGCTGATCAAGGTTGAAACACGAGATCGAGACATCATTTTTCAACGAGTGTTCATGGAGGCGCCTGTTGTCACCGAGAACGCTATCGACATTTTGCAGCAGTATTGTCAGAATGAAGTCTCGGTCAATCACGGACTGCACATTTTGCGCTCATTAATTGAATACAGGCCAATTCGACAAAAGCACTACCTCGAGCTTTTATTGCAACTGACAGTTAACCATATGGAAGAAGTGCGGCTGCAAGCCGTTAAGCAGTGTTTAATCTTAGCACAAAAGTCAGCTGACATGAAAGAAGCAGTGGAAAATTACGCGCTTCAACATCTCCGGGCGCTTCTTGAGCCGTCTCCTCCTGCTACGCTTTATCCAAATCAACAAACAGGTGATAATGTTTGGTTAGAAGACGACGTAAAGTTGTGCATGACGCTTTATCTCGCCCTGCTACCTGTGAACCATGCTTTAATACATGACTTAGCGGACGTCTATGTAGCAGCGCCTGCCGACACAAAAAGAACTATACTTTGGTCCCTAGAGCCACCGGTAAAGGGAATGGGCATGGAGAGTCCGGAACTATTGCTGTTGCTTGAGAACTGTCCGAAGCGCGCCGAGACACTAATTACACGAATTCTCCATCTCCTTACAGAGCAGAGTAAGTGCACCATTGTGCTATTATGAGTGTTTAGCTAATAGGAAAATAATCGAGGCAATCAATTCTGCTGGAAGTCTCTCATGGTTTTTTACCTAGCTTAGTAACCCGGATGGCAATGGTGGTTACACTACACTAACATACTCCAATGAGGGCCCCTACGCACCGTTCTTTGTTTTATACTAAAATATAACCAAACTGTAGCATATATCGATCGATCGCCGTACATGCCAACAAAAGTCCCCGATTGCCTATCCTGTCATCATTAATTCTAATGTTTATCGTTCTCATCTACTATCAGGCGCGCCGTCGTCAGAACTTGTTCGTCGGGTGCGAGATCTCTACCACAAGCGAGTAGGGGATGTTCGCTTTCTCATACCCGTCCTAACGGGTCTGGCCTACAAGGAAGTTATAGCTGCTTTGCCAAAGTTAATCAAACTAAATCCAAACGTAGTAAAAGAGGTGTTCAACCGGCTGCTTAGCTGCGGCGACTCAGGAGGTCCCATTTCACCAGCAGACCTACTCGTTGCTCTTCACAACATCGAGCCATCGAAATGCGACGTGAAAACGGTGATTAAAGCAACGGCTTTGTGCTTTGCTGAACGAAGTGTCTACACCCAAGACGTCTTGGCATTAGTTCTACAGCAACTCATGGAGCAGAATCCTTTACCCACATTGCTTATGCGATCTGTGATCCAGTCACTGACACTCTACCCGCGTCTACTGGGCTTCGTTATGAACATCTTGCAGAGATTAATCAGTAAACAGGTGTGGAAACAGAAAAAGGTCTGGGAAGGATTCATTAAATGTTGTGAACGCGCTCAGCCTCAAAGTCTGCATGTCATTATTCAGTTGCCAGCCGAGCCTTTACAAGAACTTTTCAACGAGGCGCCGTCTCTTAAAGAACCACTAATACAGCACGTAACATCACTCACGCAGCACCAGAGGTACGTTTTAAAACTTGTGCACTCAGACTTGATAATACCTTAAACACTTTTCTGGAAAGCAAATAATTACTAGCGCTTGCTCTTACCAGCAAGCGTTGTACCATAGCATTATCACTGATACTATGGTGACTACATATGGTGTTTTACAGGTCACACATTCCGCCGTCGGTGCTAAAGATTCTCTTCCCAGAGGACGTCGCATCGCAAGTCGTTACAGAAACAGAATCGAGAGGCGACGAGCGGCAGCAGCCTCTCGAACAGGATGACAGTAGCCAGTCCTCTTCTAGAGGCAAAGACTAAGAAATAAGAGCAAGGAAAGCTAAGAACTAGCGTTTTTCATTCATCTTGAGATTGACTTGTTTCATGTTGAATAAGTAATTAACAGAGACCTTCGTTTTTGGAATTTCCTTAAATCATTTTAAAACGGGTATGTATGTATATATATCCGTGGAGAAACATAACCCCAAAGGGACCATATGGTTTGTTCTTAGATACTCAAGTTTTGCCACGTTATTGTAACTACTATTACTTGATGTAGTGCTAATTCGCGCGTTACAATAAAAGCACAGCTTTATAACATCAATTATAATTCTGAATACGTGATATCTTTAACAAACCTTTATTTGCTGATTAGGTCACTATAGGTAAGAAGTATATGAAATTGGGTGAATACACAAAATACTTTAAATGGCACATTTGTCTATTTAGGGGTTTACGTAAAGATCACAATTTTTAATAATTAATTCGCAAGGCGGGCCAACCAATAGGAAAACCATTTTCATCATGTAGTTGTCAACTTTCAAAGGCTGCATTGGTCCTCATCCTACGCGTCGAACGAGCTAGCAAGGGCATCGCCACTACCACATTACAACGTGCTGGCATTTGAAACTTATTATTCGCTTATTATTATTATATATTACTTAATATGCTGGCATTATTTGGTTTTAACGTATTATATTCGATTACTAAATAGATTATCCAATTTAACTTTGCAGATTACTTGTATCATTGCTACAGATTCTTTTTATCGTTCATATACATCCATAATTTTTTTTGTGTGCTCATAGTTATACTTTCGTCGTGTGCTACATACCGCGTGTTTTATTTTTTAAAATCGAGAGATAACTTTCAGAGCACCAACAAAGCCGCACCCACTATTGGTACAGCCTACAATCGAAAGCTACAGTCGAAAAACTCATCAATCATGTCTCTAGAAATCTCCTGGACCGTCTAACATGGGCTGATTTCTTATAATCATCGACCGACATAGATTTAATAGTTCAATACCTCATATTATATCTTGATTCCACTCGTCATTGGAACCTACTCCACCTCCTTCCTGGAAATGTTGTGTGTTGTACTTTCACCCGATTTCACAAACTTACATCGAGCCCGCTAAGTCTTGCAATCGGGCAATGAGACCGAATCACCGACCGCCGCCGCCGCTATGGTTTTCGGTGTTTTTCATGAGTACAGTCAATCAAGATAGTTCATCAGTCTCGTATCGCCGTCTAGCTAAGTTCACTATCATTAAATAAATTTTCTAAGGTTTGTTGCATACGCCCACTGACGGTTGGCACGGCCTTCGACTTTGTTGCTCTCTATAGGCATACCTCTTACACATTTCAGTCGCGACAGTCTGACCTTTCTATCCATGGATTTGCACATTCAACTGCTCTTCGTTAACCTGAGTTCAGGGACACTTCCCTAGTATAAGAAAACATGGTGTGTCACGCCTTTTTATGTGGCTGTCGCTGCTATGTCAAAAAATGTGCTGACGGAAAACATAGACCCCTGGCTCGGGGGAAGGAATTCAAAAATTGCTGGCTCGTGTAATGGATCTAGACGATGGAGTCGAAATCGCAGTCCAACGGCCAAAGTTACTATTTCGATTGGAATGGAATGTATGGTTTGCACTAATCACGGTGCCACACCAAGTAGTGAACCCGCTACTGAGTTGCCACGCGATACCACTTAACTCTTGATTACCTCGCGTGGATCATTGGGTGAAGATAGAACTCTGCTACAAATGTTATAACCCAAGTCATCAGGCAGTTCACTGCAAATTGGAAAATTATTGATTCGGTTGACTGGACATCACTGCAAAGGCAATAAGTTATGTCTAGCGCGTAAAATATAAGGGCATACATCAACAAGCTTATTAAGCTTCGCCTATCAGAAAACCGTCAAAGATGCGAACTAGCATTACAAAAACATTTCAAAGCCCCAGGATCCAACGAGTCACTAAGAATGCCGCTTTCGATGGCTGCAACAACCACGGCGACTCCAGCGGATGATGAAGATGGAAAAAGTAAAAGACGGAAGGAAATAAGATCTTTTAGAGGTTGAATACGATGGAAATAAATGGCAACCGATTGGCCTGGTTAGGTCTACCAAAAAAAAAAGAGGACTAGAGCGGCTATGGGAACTCATTTATACACCGCAGGTAAATACGGTCGTCCCAACCGAAATATTTATATTAGCAGTAAAAGGAGTGACAAATAGGTAACAAAGCGACAAAACAATACTTTACTAAAGGTGTGCAATTAAACCTGAACACGCAAAAGCGACAACAGCTGGAGTAATAACACGCAGAAAAATGACTCGATATCAATCTTATTTTTAAAGCCAAAGATGAAAAACGGGTCAGGGACGATTGATGCGATTCGCTCGTCGGGGACGGGGGTGAAAGCAATAGTTATAGCAGCACGCAACAAGAACAGATAATCGTCCACGGGGCATAAATTTTTCTCTAACTGCTGCTTTTCACCAAATAAAACAATAGACGGGTTTTAGAGTGCTCCTAAAAGGCTAGTAAAAAAGTAAATAAATACAACGTTGAATTACATCGAGAGATTTGGTTGTAGTAGGAGTGGACTTTCATGCAACAAGCCCAATGTGGAGAGGACGCTAAAATTCGAAAGGGATATAACGGCGGAACAGCTGGCTAAAACGGGGCTTGTCTCAATGGTCAAGGGGATAGGCCCACCTTTATGAGAGAACATTTGACCGCGAAGCTGACAGAATTAGGAACTGGAGGCTGAAAAGTAGGGAGACGCTTAGTGAAGGTCATAGTATTTCAAGTAGAGCAGAGAGGCCTTAATATCCGTCGTCCTTGTGGCGCTTGGAAATGCAGAAACTCAAACCAAAATTTACTGAGAATATGAAAGGGGTGTTCAGCATGGTTCCCAAAAGAGAGTAGACTTATCAGATACCCTTGTGGACAGCTTTAAGGCAGCGCCGTCGCCAACAAGATACGAAGCAATGGAAAGCAATGGAATGCCTACGAAACAGATGGATGTTATTGTCGTTGTCCTGACTTTTTTGTACCCTTGGAAGAAAGTGATTTTTTTGGTGGCCGAGTTCAAAGATGGAGAAGGCCAGGAGCGTAGCTAAGAAAGAGGCTTCCAGGCCCTGTATTAAACAGTTCAGGTTTGTCAGTGAAGGCCTTGCGTGAGAACTGCTTGCCCCCAGCCGACCTGGCAATTGATTGTTCGAGGATGCCTGTACCAGGCACGGCAGGAGAAGCGAAGGTGGCTCGGCGCGTGAGAAAGTGTGAAGTTCGTCTAAGTGTCAAGAATGACAAACCTTGCGTGGAAAATAAATTACACAGAAATAACACCTGCAGTGGAGTCATGTCGTCATGCCATGAATAAATAAATATAAATAAATAAAATAAAAAATAAAATAAAATAAAAATAAAATAAAATAAAAAATAAAAATAAAACAAACAACAAACAAACAAATAACAAACAAACAAAACAATAGACGAGTTTTAGAGTGCTCTTAAAAGGCTAGTAAAAAAGTAAATAAATACAGCGTTGAATTACATCGAGAGATTTGGTTGTGTGAGTGGACTTTCATGCAACAAGCCCAATGTGGAGAGGACACTAAAATTCGAAAGGGGTATAACAGCGAAACGGCTGGCTAAAACGGGGCTTGTCTTAATGGTCAAGGGAGTAGGCCCACCTTTATGAGAGAACATTTGACCGGGAAGCTGACAGAATTAGGAACTGAAGGCTGAAAAATAGGGAGACGCTTACCGAAGGTCATAGTATTTCAAGTAGAGCAGAGAGGGTAAGAGCCTTAATATCCGTCGTCCTTGTGGCGCTTGGAAATGCAGAAACTTAAACCAAAATTTACTGAGAATATGAAAGGGATGTTCAGTATGGTTCCCAAAAGGGAGTAGACTTATCGGGTACCCTTGTGGACAGCTTTAAGGCAGCGCCGTCGCCAACATGGTACGAAGCAATCAACTATCGTTCCGTTTAATCAGACTGGTCTATCTTACTACCACGAGCTCGTTTATTTACAAGCACGTTAAAATTATTTAGACGATAAATAGTGTTTCTTTTATCGACTAATTTAGTCTAGACCACAAATAACGAAATCGCGATGTACATAAGGAAACCGCCTATTTAGGCGCGCTCACAGTGAGCGACCGAGGCAGACAATTTATTCATTTCACTTTGCAGAGGCAGCAGCCTTCTTAGCAATAGCCTTGAAAGGATCAACTCTCGGGGGCTTATTCCTCTTCAATGCTTTTTTCAAGTGACGCATGCGACCGGTACCAGGTGCTTTTCTGCGCAAAGCCTTTACAGACCAGTTATCTAGAATATGAAACACACAACAGATGAATGCACATGAGCATACGATACAATCAGAATGATTTTCAGCGGTAACAGCGAAAAACATATATTTACAGCCTTTTTAGAGAGCGATTCAAAACAAATTTAGCTCACAGTAGAATATGTTCGTACTGTTCTACAAACATGTAGTAGTTTAGCTTAATCCTCTCAATACACTTACAGCTTCTGATTTTAGAATCAGGATAGCCGCAACATGCGCAGCGGCTTTTTTGTATGTGATAGGAAGATTTGCCACAACGACGGCACAAGGTGTGCGTCTTATTGTGACGTTTTCCGAACGATGAAGTACCCTTAGTCTGGAATCGTAAAATGGACATTAGGCGCAGAATGTATATTAAAGTAAAAGTAAAATTAAAGTGTTAAAACTGACGAATTCAACTTAACATAAAATATCACTAATCACCTTCTGAACTACACTACGCAGGATCTACTTTGAGCAGCCAATCTCTGCACAATGTTTAGCCAACATTCACTACAAACACACACAGAGGCACATTTTACTACTCACGGCACATTGCTTTTGCACTTCGAATTTTAGTGGAATTGCACCATAAATATTAAACACTTGCACAGGCACATCCTTAATGATAATCGAACACGATTTTGTCGAATATAATATAAAAAAAGTATGGATTTATTAAGATTTTTCTTGCATGAACGTACCATGTTGCACGGCTTCTCACTTGCAAAAGGATTAGCTTTCTGTTATTTAATTCCGAAACGACTCGGTCTAGGGGGCGCCACCGTCCCTGTGTGAATTACGGTGCCAGACCTGATGAAGACTTTTCATATAAGTGCCGCCCAATATATTTTCCTAGCAGCGGGCTTGAGCCTTGATTAACCTACATTTAACTGTAATAAATTGGCACGCCTACTCGCTGGATATGCAAAACGAATTTATTAACTGCGTTGAGTATCCTAGCGGATGGATAAACACAGAGTAAATAGCCGGCCATATCTGTTATAGCAGACAATCAGTTGTTTGAAACGACAAGAAATGTACTCGTATTAAACGCGAATCTGAAGGTAAAATCATACAAGATTGACACTCAACACCGCTAAATACAGCGCTGGCACAAATTCACCACATACGCGCTTCAAATGAGACGAGGTTGTAAAAGAATTATGCGCATGAGCATACAAAGAGAGTCAATCTTCGTTTACATTTGCGCGCCTCTGCGGCCACGGTGCGTCTAAATTGTTTTTCTCAAAATAGTTGTTATCCGATGAGTATTTAAATTCTGTGTCTACAATATAAAACTTGTGCTAATTTACATTGTTATTTAGGTACATGCTATTCTTATCAAACAATCTATTTTCATCGTACGACGGGGACGGTCAAGAGATATAAGCAGAGTAGTCTGGCAATAGACAATCGCCAATTGGCTTTAACTAATCAATGATTTTTTATCGTACCATTATCCAGTGAACAAGAGACTAGTCTCTTTTAACTGGTGTTAACAAAAAAAAACATGGGACGTCGTAGAAGTAAACGCAAGCCACCGCCAAAACGAAAAAACATCGAAGCTTTGGATACAATGTTCAATTGCCCCTTCTGTAATCACGAACGATCCTGCGAAGTTAAGATGTAAGTTAAAAACATGCTTACAAATGTATTTTTCACAATGTATTATTTCTTATCATTTCTTAGACAACAAGACTTTCCTAAAAACTTATTTTCAGGTTTACAGAGAAATATTGTGCCACCATAAGTAAAGAACATGATCACTTAGTCGGTTCTAATAGTGCGAGGCATATTAATAACACCAAGCAAAAATAAACAGGATACATCATTGTAACATATGTAAGCATATACTTGTCGCCCTGCGCGATTGCTTTGGAGGCTTTCATATGTCAATACCGAACACATTATCTTTATATTCATATTAGGTTTGGCATAATAAAAATCAATGTTTCAAGAAAGTGCCTTAATATGAGCTCCTGTTTTCAGGAGTTTTATAACAAAATAGCAGCTTCCTATAACCTTGGCCTAACTCGTATCAGTTATTTCGTGATTTTAGCAAACGGCTGTCCACATCCCGCACAATATAACAAACTACTCGGAGGACGCAAAGGAATTGGAGTGTAGTTTTATGTTAGCTTATCTGTGTTCCAGAATTAGCTTATATTTTAATGTATACAACCTTTAGTGCTGATTTAACGCAGACGTCATGGCTCTGAAAAAGTATATTTTAGATGAAAACTACGCTTAGTTTGTTAAAGGTCTTGCTATAGCTGAAGCCTCTCAGCGCCATGACAGTCACAATAAGCTTATTGCCGGTCGCGCGGTGAGAGCCAACTAGAATACATTATTCATAATTTGAAACCATTGATGTGGTCTCATTTGACATGAAACTTTTTGTTGGCTAATGCTTCTACACTTAAAACAACCAGGTTAAAAATTCTGAGCCCTCTATGTTAAACACACTTACATTTATTTTCTGTGTATAGTAAGCATAAAACGTTAATTTCGGGAAAATGGTGCCTTAATACTACTGTTTCGGGTAATTATGAACTCTACAGTACGGCTTTTACTAGACATGACTTGACATTTTCACTAAACGAAGAAATAGTGTTTCATTTAACCTTAACTATTCCAAATGTTCCGATGTTTATATTTATTAAAACCTTTCTTTAAAAAAAATTAAAAGCTTTCGTAGTTTCAAAATCTATTTGCGTTGTGTGCTCCCATACCTGATTGTCTTATTTGACAATCCTTATTGAATCATTTACTCTTCCCTAATCTATATCCTTATTGCTTCTGATAATTTTCATTTCGATATTCGATTTTCAGGGATCGGGTTCGAAATACGGGTCGAATAACATGTCGGGTCTGCTTAGAAGACTTTCAAACACAAATAACGTATCTGTCCGAAGCAATCGATGTGTATGGCGATTGGATTGATGCCTGCGAAAATGCTAATCAATAACAATGAGTTGGACTAAAACGTAAGAAGTTGTAGCCCAATTAATCGGAGCCTAATGACTTCGAAGCACTCGGAACACACAATCCGGTGTACACATATAGACCCACAAGCCATATATTTATACATAAATATGCATAAAGCCTTACGTAACACATGAAGGTCAATCATGAGTTTAAAAATCCGATGGAACGTTAGGCCCAATACTTCAGGTCTCTGTATATATATCAAGTGCCGCGCGCGAAAAAGCATATATATATATATATAACGAACATATAATAATTACTATGATTTGTATGCTTTAGTTAATTACCAAAAGGGGTGAAATAAATTAGAGTATGCAAATTCTGAAAGTCACCTAATGCATGTTTCTTCCAATTTTTAATACCATATGAATGACTTCGTCGTTTATATAGCCATTTTTATCAATACTTCTTATATGAAATAAATGTGCCGACCATGCGTCTTAAAATAGATGAAATGAATTATCGCGCTGTATCTAAGAACCATTGAAAATACTAGCTCTATATATATATATATATATATATATAT
>MNPL01012200.1:1550-23208 GCA_002081605.1 Tropilaelaps mercedesae
AATTCGTTTGGTAACGAACTCATATAATAACAATCAGATGAATTAAGATAATGTCTTACCCCGAATTTCTTAAAATTCGGAGTAAAACAACCACCCAGCCCTACGACAGTGACAAAGACAGAACTATTCCTAATTATATATTCGTCTTTTACAGGCACTCGGGGTATACAATCAGGTTAATGACTATACTTTTTTGGAAGCTGATAAATGTATCCCAATTTTTTTCGAAATACCCATAGATCGGCAGTTTTTGCTGTCAATTAACGAAACAATAGTCTAATTCCGTTCAGACACGGATACAGATCCGAAGAAAAATTAAAAACATGAACTTTATCGTTATTATATTCTACTATTTTGACATTTCCTTCCATTAGGCTAGGATTTCAACCTATTGGCGTGCCCACAGGTAAAGAATTTTAATATTAACGTTATTTCCTCGGTGATATACAGGCTTAGCTTAAAGTCATAGCGTGGGTGCACATCAAACAACAAACAAGCACAAAATGCGTTCCGTGCAGCTGATGACAAGTTGAAAATAATCTTATTATAATTGCCTTTCTAAAAGTTAGCCCACTGATGACATAAGTTTTTGGCATAAAGACAACATTGACACTGTTGATGGTTCTATGGTCGGTACAGGCGTTCTAGATACGGATTAGCGTCGAGCTTGGTGGCTTGGGGCATTCGTATGCGCCTTGCGACGGGAGCAGACACGTAGGTGCACGGGTTCGATCCCCACCGGTGCACATTTACATTTATATGGGGTCCGTCTTAAGAGTAATGTAAAAACTGCTACCGTGGACGTTAAATGCTGGTCAGCCTTAAAAAAAAATAAAATAGATATGGACTGGAACGAGGCATCAAGGGGGCGTTGAATTATCTACAAACCGTGTAAGTTCATTACCTATACACGAGTTTATAAAACTTGACTCTTCGGAAACACCCTGCTAAATGAACTTTTTTCTGGTCTATATTCAGGCGACGAGAATTCCCTAGATTTATGACTGAGGAAGTTATATTATAGCAGACAAGAAAATGTTCGAAAGTCTTTATTTGTGCTCCTCTTTACTTACCGTTGTTGGACGCGCGACAACACACAAATCTAAGATTGATGTGTTGAATGTATCAACCGCAACCTTAATATAGATATTGAAGTTTTCTCGTATATATATATATATAATATTTTTATCACTAAAAATTACCATTTTATACTTACTCGTCAGTTTAAAATCTCTACATTTTTGAAGAACAGCCTCTGAAGTCTTTGATACGGATACTACGGAGACGTCGATGTCCTTGAACTGCCAGATCTCATTTGGGTCTTCTTCTTATGAATGGAGAAAGCCGCCGCCCACCGATAGACCAGGCATAGACTTCGGCCCCGCCGTGGCGAGTTGTCGCTGAGAGTCCCAGCACTCAATCCAAAGTCGCAGCGATGAAGGCCAATCTTACTAAAAGTGGATTACCCTCCATTAAATCGAATCGGCTGTCAACGTCGACGCTTTTAGCGGCCCCACCACGCCTCTACCCCGTTGCCGTGGGTCTCCCCACGTCTTGCCAGTTTTTCGGCCAAGCCGCGTGTCTCGTTCTTGACGCTCAAGGCGAAGCTAGAAGGTGGAAATCAAATTATGCCATCCCTCCGCTCGAAGGTTTCGCGCATCTAAGCCAACCCATGGATTCTGACGAGGACTTTCCGTAAAAGACTAGAATAGCCGCCCAAAATATGTGAAGAGTTCTCGCTTAAAACGTGTATTCGTCACTGTGCGAGACCACTCGTTTAAAATCAAGTGGGTTATTTGCGAGAACAAGTGAGTTGGGCTCTTTCTTTCTCCGAATCCTCCTGCGACAAATTTTTACCAGGCCATGCGACGTACCCCTGGCAGGAGGCCATTAGGCGGCCACATAGACAGAACAAGTCTCGATAGCCAGAGATCCAAGAATAATGTCCTCGGCAGGCTCGGCAGTTACCGCTGTCGGGGGTAGGTTACTCCATGTGTACTAAATTTGCCAAGTGAAGCGAGCGTAGACAGTCAAATACAGAGATCGCGAACGCCCCATCCACTATCCACCTGACTCCTTAACAACACGCACACTCCAGTCAGACCCAAAACCACCTCCTGCCCTGAACACCTGCAGCATCTGATCTTAATTGCCAGAGGAGAACAAGTACGGAAAGGAAGAGAAGCGAACGATAGCGAGTTCCGAAGGCACTATTTCTTTGCATAGAAAACAGACTCTTCGAAGATTTGCAGAACAAGTGTATCGTCGGTACGTCGGCGGGTCATCGTTCGTGTGACGGAAGCTATGTATTTATATACATATATACGTATATATTCTGCTCTTAGGGTTAAAAAAGGGCTGTCAGCTTTAGTAGATACGAGGTTGATTGATAAGGATTGCCGTAACTATAACATCGTATGGTGTAAGTCGTGGATATGTTGCACGTAATAGACAACTTCGAAAAATTCTTAACCTCGTGGACTATATTTTGTATGACTTCTGGGGAAATATTACTCTTAAGGAAAAAATTTACAATATTTTTGAGCATTAAAACAGTTCCCCAACTAATATATTTAGACAGTTATTTATTTCCAAAGCAGCGCTATTTATAGCGGACATTTATAGCGCTTTGTTAAGTTACATTACTGGGTAGAACAAACTAGCTTTTATGAGAAAGTAATACGGTAATAAGATAGGTTTGTGGAATCTCACCAGAAAGTTTACCCATATTTGTCTGCCTTAATCAAACAACTATTTCACGATAATGATACCTAGTGATAGCGTGAACTCTATCGTTTCTCAGTGCCACCGCGTACCTTCTACTGAGGAAGGCCATCGTAGTTGCAAAACACAGCGACCAAGTCGTCCAAAGCTGAGAGTTGAGAACACAGATAATATATGGTTTGATAGTAATGAACGAGTTGGCCGTGTCGGATTGTCGATGGTTTGTTACGTGAAAAACGATTTATCAAGCGAGCTGTCACGACATATCGGCCCAACGCATCCAGTTAGCGCTAGGATAATGGACAACCTCGTTTTTACATAAAATCGAATTATGTTATAAGACGAAGACGATTTTCGTACCGTTAAGCCTTCTACGAGCACGTCACGGAGTGGAGAATTCAGTTTGACAAAGAGATGCAGCCAAGGTCTGTGATGAATACTGCAATAGGATCTTATTCATCTGCTGGAGCCGCGTTCTGGTTCTCCTCAGCCCGGAAATTACCGTCGAAGGATACGTCGTGAAAGATATAGTGTTCCTGTCAGAGCTGATGGTGATCAGATGAGGGCATTCGTTGCATCAGGAGCTGCATTAAATCAGTGAAAGTTTCATTGAATAAAGTATCAAAACGTATTCTATATGAAACTAATTAGTAGAACTAGGAATCATAATTAGCTAGTATTATATTTTCCGCTCATTTGATAAAAGTTCGACTGTCACAATAATACGGTAGCGCAGGTTTAGTTATGGCAAGATGCCTGGCTCGGCACTCGATTGGAACACAGGCAGTTCTTGAGACCTACAATAGTCATGAATATCAATGCCGACACGGCGTGGGCAGGTAATAACGCCTCATTTGAGATGCTTCCGTTGAGAGAAGAGCTTGCCTCTGTTGGTTTATGTTATGCCCAGCGTGTCCTCACCGCAATGGACAGGAGTGTCTAGGGACATATACATTTCAACCTGCTGATATCGTTGCGCGATTAGCTGTGGTTGTGGAATATCAGGCCGGAGCCTCCGCCCGACAAATGTCCTTGCTGGCTCTCACTAACTCTTCACTAGCACAAACCGCAAAAACTGCTATGTTTTGTACTGTATACCTCTTCTGACTTTCGTTTGTTCCCTTCATATCGTCTTTGAGCGGACAAGATTACGCCACAAGATGCTGTCAAGTGGGCGTCTGCGGCCACGCATCTGTAAGATGTGCCCCTCTTGCCCACCCGTTTCACGGCGCCATGAAGCAAGAATCTACCCAACCCTAGTCCAACCACGTCCATCATCGACGTTGTCGAGGGCAGCTGGATTTCGCTTTTTCCTCCACTGTTCTCCGGAGCTCCTATCTAGGTCGAGTTAAGGCTCGTCGGCGTCCGCGGTCCGCTGACGCAAATGCCAGAATCGCTTCGTCGCCCAGACGAAGCGGAGGGAATAGAAGCCATCACGAAAACAGAAGCCCAAGGACTTCCTGTCATCAAGATCATCATCAGCCTCAACATCATCGCCGTCGTTAACAGGACCGTCATGTCGTCCCCTTTTCGGCCTGGGCAGTGGCATGGCTGTTCTCAAGACACCGTAGCAGGTCCGCTGGTCCAAGGCTCCCGTCGCGAGACTCGCGCCCCGGGTTGGGTTGTGGGTCCGTGATATTATGCAGATTGTGCATGCGTGCTGATGTGTGTCTGTCTTTGTGATCGTGAGTGAGTGCGCGTATGTGTGTATCTGTATATGTCCTTGTAGCGGGACGAACAGGGGTCTGGCCAAGGGAGCTGGCGTCCCTGACTGAACACGCATTCCCCACAGCTCTAGACATACCCTGTGTGGTGCTCCGCGTAGGAGATGACCTTATCTCTTACGCCGCCAAGCTGGCCGCGGTAGCAGGATGGGCTGTTGAGAATAGCGGGTCTGAATACAGTGCGCATTATATGCAAAGATCTTACCCCCGTCGCGGGGGTTTCCCACGGTAAATGTTATCCCCCCACATTCATGTCTTGTGTAGATCGACTCCTAGTCGGGCACTTTTGTTCGCTTGTTAGCATGGTTTTACGCTTAAGTGTCGTTCCGGAAAAGCGCGTCTGGACCAACCGTGCGACGCTTGAAAACTAATGTCTGAGGAACGTTTTTAGTGTGTGGTGGATAGCATTGGCCTGCAGAGTTAGCGACAATGTGGGTGGGAACCGACTCGTTGATCAGGTTAGCCGTCAGGCAACAGCAGTTGAAGTGCTTCGATCTTTAAACATATTAGACTACATAGACCTTTGCGGTAAAGCACTCAATAGAATGGGGACGTTATTGTAACATCTGCCCACTCTTGACTTCGTTATTCGAATTTCCAAATACAGACAAGCAAACGTTAAAATGTGCAAGCCTTTAAGGATATCGAATCGCCCGATTGGGTTAGTCTACGGTGTAACCTAGAAGAATTACTAGCACTACATATGACCGAGAAGAAGTTTTTCTTCTGTTCTTATCTGCGTAGAATTCGTTCCTTCGCCTGCCAGAATGCGCATAGCGCACAGACGGTATACTCCCACACACGCGTTCACTCCTCCATACGTCATCTTCGCGCTATGAACGAATCCCACCTTTTACTGCAGTCTGGCCTTTAGAAACAATTTCTTGCGCGTAGAGCCTCGTAACGTTCCGAGGTGCGACATACAAAAGGAAGACAGGTCGGGCTTTGAGGAGAGGAACGTGAGACAGGCAGAGAGCCTTAAAAAAACAAAATCTTCGTCTTCCTCGTTCCAGCAATTTTCTAACCAAAGCAGCGGTACAACGGGGATGCGACGAAACGATTCATCCCAGCGAAATCATTGTCAGGGATTTGGCGAGCGGCTTCGTTTCCGAGCCCTTTTTCGATTCTTCGATTCGGCCGTATGCAGGCGATTGCTGCAGGTACGTACGATCAGCACCCATATCGCGGTTGCAGCACGTACGTCCGCAACTGGATGTACCCTTGCTCGATATGCCGCTCTAGCTTCCGAGACATCTTAGGATACAAGCTTTATTGGTGCTTCAAAACCTTGTGTTGGCTTCGGCGTATCGTTGTTGTGACAGGCTTTCAGCACTTTTCTTGCTCTTGTATTTCTAGACACTAAAAATTGGGCCGAGCATTCCAGAGACGCCGGAAGGACGCTGAGTGAGAGCTGCGTACGTGGGAAATTCAACAGCTGTCGATACATTTGTGGCTAGCAAATACATTGCATTTTTGTGTAGCCCGCCCGCTGCTTACCAAAAACGACATTTCGATGCTACCACAAAGACTGCAACGAGCAGCGGAAGCGGGAGAGAAGAGTCTGATTTGCCTTGCCCCTTCGTTCCATCTCAAGCGAACATATTATTTCACGAATGCGGCGGCGCTAACTCATTGCTTTCCCCGTTAGGTTGCTGCTTCCGAGGTTCATGGTTCTCGTTGACTACAATGGCGCCCACGAAAAAAAGCCGTGGAAGAAAAGGAGTTTTAGCGAGATGCATATTTTCTCCGATCTGACCAGACGGTAATAGAGTTCCTGCAAAATGGACTGCAGATTTCTAAAAGTGGCGTTTAAAAATGCATGCTTGCGGAAGCATGACCAGTCGGTCATATATATATATATATATATATATGCAGATAATATGATGCCCTATCCGTCAAAGTTTAACCTTTTACCGTGATTCGTTGTCGTCTTCAGTCCGCGTGGTATATCCATTTTACTCCGCAGTCAGTGTTTAACTGACATTGTCAAGCGGCTCAAAATGAACATATCTAACGCTGCCGAGCTCATCTTCGGCTCATGGCCGACGACGATGGAGCTTCTTAGGTGCTTTGTAAAGAAAAGCCGCTTTCAGAAAATATGAACGGTCCAATCAGCGAAACCTGCGTATTTTTCGTACAAAATCTGAGTCAGTAGTTTAACCAAATAAGTATAGCGCTGTGAAGCACACGATAAATTCACACCTTAAAGGCTCCTCCAACATCGAATTTCTTTTTTGTATAACTATTATCGGAGAATTAAAAAAAATTAGAATTCATCCCTTCGAAACCTTTCTTCACGCTTAATTTGATCGAACTCAAAAAAATTTCATCACTATATTATTCTTTCATATTATTTTTATTAATGTTCCTCCAGTTAGATTGAATTACACCTAGGAATGCGTTTTGCTCTGCATTTTCTTATTTGACGTTTATTCAATAGAAAGAATTCAAAACTTAAGCTGCCTGTAGCAACACGGTCAAACGGAGCTGATTGAGCTCCCTCTGGTCAAACGGTCGCTAGTCTTCTTTCACCGACGTTTTGTGCTTCTAAGTACTCAAGCAAACGGTTTATTCATGGTGAAGAAACTCGAGATCCTTTCACTACAACGTACTCTCAAAGGTACTGCTCTGAAGTGCTTACCAACTTGCGGGTATCGCCTTTCATAGCAAGGATAACTTTTAGTGGGATTCTCACACAATTCGAAGAATTGACCATGCGTAGCTGTGGCAACTAATTCGAATAAATATGTCTGAACGTTTTCTTGTAAGCTACCAAGCACGGGAATTCAGCCAAGAAGTTCAGCGTAACTCCATAGAAACTGAATTGGATTTCGTCTGATTTTACTCATCCCTGCTTCTTCAGAGATGAGAAAGTCGATCACCCGAGTGTAAAATCCGACAACAAAGATTTTCTTAGTCATTTTTGATATTCGAAGTCAGAGGCACAGCTTTTAGGAAAGTTTTAAACACGCGGTCTGAAAGTGTAAATGACAACCTCTGGCATGGAAGTATAATTTTCCCAGAAGAATGAGAGATCAAACCCAGCCTGTATTTATACCTTGTTGTGGTTGACAAGCTAACAATTTCGGTTCTCATCATCATAAGTGGTTTCAGTGACAAATATAAATTATTGATTTTTAATGTGGTTTTCCAGAGTTGAACCTGGTTGGCACGAGAAATCGTCGAACGGCCGAGATTTCTTGGTGCTGATAATAGCGACTTCCTCATCACCAACGTATAGCCTACTATCGGCTGAATTAAAAAAATGCAAAAATCGCCTTTTACTACGATATTTCAAAATCATCCACCTTCGTTGTATCTAGTCAAAACGTTGAAATGCATGGCTAATTTGTCCCGTCAATTTAAATAATGTTGTTAGTAATTTTTAATAAGTATTCTTAGGACAAGAACCCGCGTGCAGCGAGTCTACTTAACAGCACTATAAGGCGTCACCATTGAAACACTTACGAAGAGTATTTAGCAGAATCGCCTTTATTATCTGCTTCGGCTGTTGTGCCGGAGTGGGCATATTGCCAGAGATAGCCAGAGAGGCCATCGTGAGAAGTGGGAACATGGTATCCCACGCTATACCCTTTGCCACCCTGAGCGGGACAGTTGATCTAATGCGATGCTAAATAACCGCTACAATGCTATTAAACCAGAAGCTGTCCAGAAGAAATAATTCATTAATCCAAAGCAATTCTTCAGAGAGAGTGAAGAAGTTAAACTCAGCATTTTTATGTGCTGTTTGTAACTGTGGTGTGTACGGTCGAGACAGTCTTCGTGAAGTATGAAGTTGCATACGAAATGATTAAACTCATAGTCAGTTTATAAAGGGCACGCAAAATATTGATTACCGGCATTTCGAAGATGAAAAATGCCTATAATCTCATGCATCCTTATATGTATAATTTTCAACCGCAAAGCCTAAATAGTTCATCTGAAACGCTCAAACAACATTGATATTGCCTTCTAAAACCATAAGTGCTATATTTCAAGTCCAAGGTGAGGTATGAGCATTAAATTAGACATATTGTTCAGCCAAATGTATTTTAGCGGTTCTGTAGTTCGAAATAGTTTACCCGATGTTGACGCTAATCGTGTAGCAATATCGGTGCATATTAGCAGATAATTTCAGTGAGTCGCCTTTCTAAGTTTCGTACAAACTTTCTTTTTCGTAAAAATATGATGTAATTCTAAAACAAAAATACGTTCGTTTGCCTCATCCTGTGACAGTACCATAACCGATCTTTTTCAACAGCCCTCCTTACGATCAACATCGCCACCGCTGCAGGGTGACGACCGCTTTAATTGGACCCACCAATAATTGCGCTAGCAGCTAATTTGACATGTGACTTGACCTGAGCTCCTCTGCTTTCTGCGACAATTCGGCCTGTCCCAGGTTTTGCTCGCTATCCCAACCAGACTTGAACACACCCAGAACAGCTAACTCACATCCTGTTGATAATTGCTTTGCATGTGCCTCGTCCGTATATAGACCACACCATCCTTGCAGCTTCCTGCCAGGTGACATAATATCTTCTGTACACCGACAAAGACAACACCCAATCTAGCCCCGTAGATCTACCCCAGCGCAAGGACCGAACGCCTATTCTCCATAGCGAGCCAACTGGCCTTCGTGTCCTCACATCAGAGAGATCGTCAGTAGTACGGCCTGGGTCGATTTGTTCTAGGCTCCTGAGTCGCCTCAGGGATGGAGCCTTTTGACACCTATCAGTACGGAGCTGCTGACGGGCAGGAGGTTAACGGGTCTTTTTGCCCTCAACCCACTTTGTTCCAACCCTTCACTCCATCGTGCCTGTGCTTGCAGTCGTGAAGAGCACGCCTTCAGCGAGCGCTAACTCTCCGAAGGTACCCCCAGAGACTGGGTGGGGTGTTAATAGGGTTTGCAAGTAAGGGCCGGAGACTGGGAGCAGCACTTGTGTGCGTCTATATACCCCCATCATCCCATCAGTTTGACACTCGCAGGCGAGCATGAGCCGTGGTGGGGAGTGGCGAGTGTGCGCCTCAAGGGTGACGTGAATGCGGTTCCGAAACAGGACAGCTAGACTGAGAAGACAGACCCCAATGTCCCGGTCGTCTGGCCGCTAGCCTTGGCTATTACGGAGCGCGGAGTGGAACTGTCGGCCCAACTCTGTGGATCTGCCGCGTTCGTTCGAAGAGTGTCTGTTAGAGAAGTGTCCTGACTTTTGACGGGTCAGAAGTTAACTGGCTTGGAGGGGGGGCCGGAGCGTAAAGTATGAGGCCGGTAGACGGCGTGGTTTCAGCGAACGCGCCAAAGCAAGTGACAAAATTTCTCTACCGTCGCTTGGTAAGTTAAACAGTTTTAGTTGGCTTCGTATCGCCTTGAGTCACCGACGCTACGCTGTAATTAAATAAAGTGTAGAAAGTCATACAGAAAATTTACCATTTGTAGAAAATGTGTACCTTTGTAGCCTAATAGCTGCATTTGTAAAGTTACTAGTGGATTCAGTTCGCTCATTTGTTTAGCTTCGAAACCCGCGATTCCCATTCGAGTCGTAGAGCAGGCGTTTGAAAAGTGCACGAACCTTTAGGGAATTGCGCGTCTGTGCGTATGCTGGACGTCGGGCGGAGACCGTCTGTGTAGTTCTATATTGCCATCTAGGCCTTACTCCATGAAAATAGGAACTAAATGTATGCTACGGAACAACTCGTGTGGCATGCTGCAAGCAAACCAGCACCACCGGCACTCGTCTGTACGTCCAAATGCTATAAAGACTTGGCTGCCCTCGAGCTATGCACGGATATAGATCTCAGTAAGGTTAATAGGTTCCAAATCGAGTTTAGCTAATTGCTCTCGAAAAGTATACCATACTAGGTATTGCCAATTACCGCTAATGACATTCTGGTACCTTCTTGACGGGACACCTCAGACGTACGTGGAGTGATCAATAAGTCATAGGCACAGGACAATTTAATTACGGTAGGGAAATGCTTCAAATGACGGAGTTCTTCAAGTGGACATTCTCCGTACGTGGAATGAGGTTACATTTTCGTAACCTTTCCTTTTTGCTCCTTTTCCCGATTCCTAAGCAGATTTCGTCAAGCGAGTGTTCAGCGCCAAGGGGGACGCGAAAAAATCGAAGGTGGTACACGGCACGGAAAACTAAGAACGAATTGACAACTGATTACCAAACCTTGCATAGCAAACCGGGGTCCGGCGTCAATGGGTAACTTCGGCGCCGTTTACGCCCAATGAATGTATACACTGTTTGATTTGAGTGGTGAGCGCCCAAAAGAATCCCAGGGAACTGCGATTGGCCAAAGTTACTTGTATGAGCCACAAAATGTGGAGGTCTGGCGTGTGACACATCAGTACATGAGACCTTGAAGGCACGTATGTCTCCAGGGTCGTCAGGTTTGGTCTGAAGCGCTAAAAATGAGTAACTTTGGAATTCTATAGAACACAATGACAGTGCACCTCAGTGCGGTGTCTTTTGTCCTAATAATAGCTTGTTTTTTCGGCGTTTTTGTGATGTGAAAACTGCCATGTTTATTGTAAACATATAATACCGCGTCTTGATTTATGTTTGCAGCTGACGGGTTTTATACTAATCATAGCCTCCTATGACAATGTCGGCTTACAATGCGCGTGGAAAAGACTACATGTAAAGTTTTATTTTCATGGCTAAATAAACCTACAGCAGACCATAAGAACTGTCTCATAATTCACCTGACTTAAAATCACTTTCAATGAGCCTATGAAGGAAATGACGCTATATACCAGCCTTACCAAGGAAAAAGTAAGTTGGACCGTAAAATAAACATCTATTGCGCTATAATTTACATGTAAGTTTAGTAATATAATTTCGTGGATGGTAAGAGCCTTTGCGTAAAATGCATAGCCATGCCTAAACGATCTTCTTTCTCGAGCATTACGAAAGAACATTAACTCTGCTGAACCTACCGGGTCGAGCGGGGCTCGTAAACGATTTACAAACTATCGTTTTACGTCACCAATGGATATATCATTATCCCCTTGAACTGTTGACGACTAGAGAAGAGAGGAGCTGCGCCTTTCTATCCCTCTTCTCTGTTCGCTGTATCTCCGCCCTGCGGAGATTCAAACCGGAAGTTATGGCACGAAGAAGAATCCCGTTTTACCGCAGCTATTTCCGGCGATGTCGCTACCGACGGAGGGCTTTGGACCGACAAGCAAAACCAGCCCGACCACCGAAGCCAATCGAACAGAACCACGAACAGTTTCCTGGTTCACGTTCGTAGGTTTGCGAAAAGTTTGCTCTCCGGCGGTGGACCCGTCGTACACTGATGGGCTTGTGACAAGCTACGTAAACGTAAATTGTAACTGATTTGTCAGCTAGTTAGAGGGAAGGACGAATAGCGAAAATGTAGTAGTGCTCGATTAAACCAAAGAAATCTAAATTTACGGTTCCGACTTGCTATTTTACACGAGGCAAGTATCAATTTTATAGGAGGCATAAAATGCACGGACGCAAGAAGACATTCAAAGGCAGCAAAATACTCTTTTTAAAACAACAATTTCGGTTTTGTAGGCTTACCCGTATAGCATTTCAAGATTTCTCTCAGCTTTTAAAGAAACCTAAGCCTGTTAGTGACAGGATAGGTGAAGTGACATCGTATTCTCGCTGCATCTGATACGATAATTGTACGTTTTGAGTCTGAGTCGTAGTGTGAAAGGAAAACTTGGATAGAGGACTGGGAGGCCGGTTCAGCTGAGGATAACAAGAGAGGGTTTTAAATAAAAATAAATGGAGAACAGTTGCCCCGGCCAACAGAGTATGAATGGCCACAGCATTATCGCCTCCTTCGTTTCCCACGCCTTCAGATACACTCAGGGTCTGCTTGCTTTTAATTGCTTTTAATTCGCGCGCATCTATTTTCTACAATGGACTCGCTCTATGGAGTTTCCTGAAGTATCAACGTGTAATGTGTCGATACAGCTTATACACAGACCATGGTTATGTTTTTCAAGCAAACCAAACGGTTCCTCAAAGCAGCCTGGTCGCATATTAGGGCTTTTCACAAAAAGTGATTAAGTTAGCGTGGAGAGAGGAAAGGCCTTGGGTGAAAAAATGCAACGTATTATTCATAAGCGGCTACCTATTTTCCAGCATTCGTGTACACTCATGTGTGAGACACTATACTGTTCTTTTATAGTAATGCTGACGTATGTAAGCTAGTCTACAGTCAAATTGGCATCTCTCAAGACTTCTATGCGAACTGCTAAGCTCTCTCAAACCAACAACGTACTTCAGCGCTATTTGAAGGTCGTTTGACGCACCATCAAAGAAAATTACGCAATTTGAGTTTATTTTCGTTTTGCATGAGGCCAATGTGGTCAGCATAAAACTCGTTTGATGCTTACAAAATCTTCTGATATCATAAGGATCTTTGCAACTAAAAATAATGTTGTGAGCATCTAAACACTACGTTAAGCATCACGTTCGTAGTGTAAATTTGTTACAAAGCAGCTTATTTAAGCTACTCATAAATAGACTCTTATTTTTACACTCCCGTATTTAATAATAATGGTCGAGTGAGTTGGTTTCTCGTATAGCAATTAACTTAGAAGGTGCAATACTGTTGACCTATTTGTGCCCATGCGGATTGGCATAGGCTGTGGGGGCTTGAGGAGCCTGGCGGAGGTGCATTACGATACCAACATGTGACAACATCAGACAGTCCACCGTGATACATTTGGCCTGCAAAGCATGGCCACCTAACGGGCCGACTTTACGGCCCCCACTTCCGCTTCCGGAGCAGCCTTCGGCCTCTATTTGACCATGAAGATGCAAGCAGGGTACGGCGAAAGGCAATTAAATAAGATAATGGACATTGTGCTAAATTCGGTTAAATGCAACGTGATTGTAATACACGGTGAGCCGAGGATTAGGCGGAGACTACGTGTAAAATTAATAAATAAGCAATATCCATCTAGATTTAGAAAACTTAATTGGTGTATTTTCTAGAAAACAGAGGTGTAGGGCACGACAGCAGTTCGTTTTTTTTTATTCATATAGACTTCAGCCTCCATTCGTCGACAAAACGGCACCGATTATTTTGTGCGAACTAAGACTATGAAACTCCACGCCATTTTTAACGTTTTTTTATTTATTTTTTATGATCTGGATGGCTGCCTGCAATATATAGAGAAACATCCAAGAAGCCGTAATCACTCTCTATGGAAAAGCCAGTATATATATAATATATCTGGATTTGTTACTACTACTGTAAGTAGAACACAATACAGCGTCGAAGAAAAATCCTTTTGAGTTGCTAACTAACCAAAAATGCCAAGCTAGCTTTTCTCGTATGTATCACCTATGGAACAGATAAATTCTCTTTACTCTGCATATAGCGCACTCTCCAGATCTCAACCGAGAGCAGGCTTGTGAATGAACAACTGTTTAACACTAGATATTATTTTATTTAGTGTATCGAAAGACATTGTTAACAATAAATTCTATAAACTAGTTCATGTTTCAGATGGAACATAAGCTGAAAATAACGAGTTTAATGTTTATTGACGATAACGACCTCGATAACCTCGTTTTCAGCCTCTACTTAACACGAAGAAGAATCGCAGTCGATCATTTGTGATACGCTATGATTACTGGGGCCAGTTCAGCAAATATCGCTTCTCCATTTTGCGATCTAGTGATTATCTATCTTCGAGGACAAGGAAGGAGTTCTTCTTTGTCTTCGTTTCTGAGCGGGCTGGTCGGGGGGTGTTGTCGATGTGCAGTTATCTTCCGTATACTCATGATCTGGCGACTTCCTACCCCTCTCCCTCGAAAGAGCACATCCATCTCCTCTGGAATGTCCTCTAGGAAGGCGAAAACTGTTGGAAATGCTCGTTCTCGCGGCTGACGCTAGTATACGGCTCACCAATGCCCTCTAAGATTTGACCATTAGAGCGCCATAGTTTGACGGGACTTCTCAGCAATGTGTTTCAGTGTCGACCGAATCCGGACACGTTAACCAGAAATAGTGCCACCCTCGCGTACAGTCACTTCGGGTGAAAGTGGCCAATTTAGACCATAGTTCGGCCTCGATTCCTTGGTTTTTCCTTGATTCGCCTTTCTCTCTTCTTCATACAGCCATTCAACCCTCATCCCGCGAAACCCAAGGCCTCCAGTGCTGTGTCTTTCTTTCGCCTTTGGCACATCCGTCTCCCAGCGAGGGTCACAGCCCCGCCGACCATTTTCCCGTCCCCTGGCTAACCCCACTTCCGGACCCCGGTTTGGTCGATTAGTCGTGTGGAATCCGCGGATTGCTCTTCGCCACTCTCTTCGGTGCTCCCTTGACTGATTGCTGACTTGTGGCTCTGCTAGCAAAGACATAGAGTCACCCAGTCGCACACATCCACATGTACAAGCGTGTACAGTCATGCTTGCACATGCCTAGACTTTCACTCGGCAAAGAACCACCCATACAGTGGGCTGTGCACTTAATGGACCTCGCCGAAGGTCATACTATGTCAGGCCAAACGCCAAGCCGAAAGGAGTACGCCGGGATTTCCAAGCCAGGCGCTCTGGTTGCCAGCATCGCACTGGTTCTTTATGTCTTCGAGAAGCCTTTTACGGAGGCAATACCTTCTGGAAGCTCCTTGTTTCGCTCGTGGTCCCAGCGTATGGACCTTTTTGAAAGCATTTCCTACCGCGCGAGAGGTTTCAAGCGCGATCGTTTTTTCTGCTAACGCTAACAGACATACGATCTTTCGGTGTATGCTACCCGAATAATCCATAGCAAGGCATCGCACCTTCCAGCCGAGTCAATTAAATCATTTGCAGTAATAACAAATGCCACGTCCCAGCCTTCTCCTGCATTTATCGACACAACGAAAACCAATGTATCGGTGAGAGCACGAAACATGATTGATAAGTTGTTTTCCGTCACACCCTCTGGCGAAACATATTTATATATTCGCCCTCTCAGTGTTGTTTTCTGGGTTTTGGACTCGCTAGGGGAGAGCTCTGCAGTAATTGGTGAAACCGGCGCAACGAGGACGGTTTTGTTGGTTGCCGGGGGTATCTCTAATTGCATTGTTCTACAGAAGAAATAACCATTTATCAGTGAGATTTGTTAATTACCCACAACGCGAAGCGGCAAAATCAAACAAACCTCATTTTTCCTACTTATACAAGCTTTGTACAGTTTTGTATTTTAATGTCTAGAGGGTTAGCACGATAGGAAAGAAGATTGAACAATGTATGTTCCATTATTTCTATGTTCTTTTTAACTGAGGATCTTTTTAGCGTGTGTAGGTTAATAAAGTTCTAAACATATAGATTTAAACGAATTTCTCTGAAAATTATTCACCATTTACGTTAACGATCCAGTCATTGGGTCTTTTTGTCGAATGGCACAAAATCGCTAGAACATCATCAGTACTTTTTTCTGTTCAACTTAGACTGTAATCGACCCAAATGTTGGCGCTGGCTGCTACCCTTTGTACAAGCACATCGGCGTAAAACTATTTACCTGACGGGTGTTGTCAATTGAAAGGCAGAAAAGCGCCTGGTTCATCGGCCGATGGAATGACTCCACATGACAATCATGGTAAGGAACAGCTCCTCAATACAGTACCTGAGGTGGGCGGAATAATCGAGCCCACGAAGGATCTTCCAACGATTCCACAGCACAGCAGGGTGGAATTGCTCTGCAAGGAGGATTACTCCCCTGCAGTTATCCCTCATCTGGGGTCCGTCGGTGAGACGAGTCAGGTAAGTTACAACCTACAAACACAACTAAGGATTCCCTATACATTGACAGGGATTAGGGCATGGTTCGCCGTGGCGCGCACCTCGAATTCAGTCAGCCAATTCGCCCTCGATTTGGTACTCGACCGTGGAACGGCTACAGAGAAAGTAGTGCACCGAAACTTAATAATCAGACAGAACTAGAGGACAACATGGCGAAAGGTTGGACTGTAGGAGCCCATTGGCTCTATAAGGACATTGTAGCGGAACTACATACGAAGCTTGATTTCGCCGACTTCGATGGCATTATCAACGAGCCATGGATGGCCTTGGCGAAGTTGGCGCAAAAACAGACGCAGGTAAAAGAAGCGGGAGGGAACGGTTAGCTTATAATTGAAAAATCTGTCGATCTTGGTAACTTGGGATGCATTTTTGTGCGCCTTGCGACCAGAGAAGAGACGTAGCTACGCGGGTTCAATCCCTGCGGTTGCACGTTAGCATTTATAGTGTAATCGGTCTTACCATGTAATAGAAAAAGCACTACCCGAAATGTTAAATGTTGGCCGATGGTCAGCCCTAAAAATATTTAGATCGCGTTCCTGAACAGATCGAACCTATTGGTGTTAAAGTGGGCAGTTGCTGCCGTTCATTTGGGCCATATTTCTTTGTGTTAGCAAAAGTGACACATCCCAGCAAGGACCTAACTGATATCTAGGTGAAGAGGTCATACAAGTAAAACGGATCATAGAAGTCGCTGGCGAGCAAATAGGTCATTTATTTGTAGAAAGGATTTGAGACATTACAGAACGGCGCTGGAAAATGCGCCGGTACAGACGGGAGGCGGAGGTAAAAACTGCGAAGGGCAACAAAATCGCCCCGCTATGTGAGGGGACCCACAGTTTCGAATATGCATTTTAAAGGTACAGAAAATAGCGCCGAATTGAATAAACCACCTGTCACCACATTTTGAGGAGAAATAATCCCTTTCAAGAGTCTACTACGGGCACAGAAAGGGTATCTGTGTGCTGGCAGTCAACCCTTCAACCTAAGGCAAAGTACAGGCAGTATCCAGCAAGCGTTCTAAGACTGAAAATAAAATTATAGGCAAAGGATGTCGGTTAACATGGAGCCGGGGCCCGAATCACTCGTACAGCAAAGGGACCTAATTACTTCAAAAATGCCATTCTTCAGCTCTTCTGCCAGAAATTCGCCAAGAACAGGTGCATTTAGCCACAGGCATAAGCAGTCGAGCTAAGCAAAAGTACAACCTATCATCGAGTTTGTCCACGCACGTTTTGGAGACACTGTGGGTGCCACTAATGTCGCCAAATATTTTCGTAACATCATACATATGCCTCAAACTAATAAACATTTTTGTCGATAACCATTGTCTGCCGGTGGTATTGGGTGAAGCAAGTATATTTATAACGATATTCAGAGAAAAGACTTGGTAAGCGGTTCGTGCATATCTTTAGGGCTGACCATCAGTCAACATTTAACGTTCACGGTACCGCTTTTCGAATTAATTCGTAAGACCCCATATAAATATAAATGTGCACCGGCGGGGAACCCGTGCACCTACGTGTCTCCTCAGGCCGCAAGGCGTACGCGACTGCACCAAGCCACCGAGCTCGACGGAAACGGTTCGTGCATAGACTAGCAGACTATTTCACGGATGTTTGCTAACCAGGCGCACGTGACGCTCGCCGCCCTGACGAGTTCGCCGGCGACGAGTTCGGCAAACATTCGTCGTTGATGACAGACTAGCGAGACTGGTAGTTCGTTCAATGTAGCGTCGTAGAATGGAGTCATTGAACCGTCACGCCACACTGGCCTTTCGCCGAGAATATTAACGCCGGGTTACGTGTCCGCTACCGCTCGTGTGAGAAAAGGCGTCCAGCCAGACATCTACTCCACAATGTTGAATAACGAGAGTGCCCCGCTCTGCGAGAAAAAATTTTCATTAGTGTATCGGAAATACTCAGGCGCGTTAGAAGCAACGAATACGTTCTATGGCAAATAACTCGCTACAGCACTTCTACGATATTGGTTAAATAACGACTCGGAAGTGTATCGCCGAGAGATAGGCCCGATCACTGCAAAACAACCGGACGAAGAGCAACTACTCGTATTGTCTATACACAAAAATATCGAACCCATAAAATAGTACAACGACAAAATTTTCACAGTAATCACGCATTTCGCTCCACGAAGATCATGTTCGTCTATATCTTGAAATCCTTTGATTTTTCGAATGTCTGTCGGCATTATACTTGCTAGCGCGCCAATCGTCTCATTCAGGTATCATACGCGAAAAGAAACTACGAATTGTGGCACAAATGTTGATGTGTAGAGGCCAGAGAGGGCCTGGTATCAACAGGCCGCCCAGCTGTACCCCATTGACCCAACAAACTAGCCATATATTTCTTATACATCCCTACAAGTTAATTAGTTACAGTCTAGGGAGAAGTCGATATGGGCGGATGGCAGCACACAAGGTGCGCAAGAAACGCATACATTCGACATTAGAACGATGTGCATGATCGGTAAACTGAATTATTTGATATTATATTTAGCCACGCCGCTGTTCTTAGAGGACCTGTGTGTTCAATAATTTATTAAATGGCAATCACATATATATTCATGAGTTTCGCAAACATAGCTTAATAATAGGCTTACATAGAATAGCAATAATTGGCGACAACAAACTTCTACAAATTCGACGCATGTTTGTACATATTTATTAAGCTTTTTCTGCTCTTTCGACACTAGAGGTAAAATCCTCCAAAAAAGCCTTTCGCATAGCCTATGCTACGGCACACATCTTCCAGATCAGTGTTTCAGCAGCGTGATAACCTTCTTGAGAAAGGGTGTTATATGCTGCAAGGTCAAACCTGCGGGGACACAGTTCTACCATAAGTGCGAGCCTCGCATACACAATGGCAATGCTAGATGTTTATCTTTCTCATTAGTGTTAGTAGTGAGTGTCTCTCTGTTTGTTCGTCTGCCGGCGGAGTATTATGGAATAATTAACGCCAAAACGCTGTTAATATGAATGTTTATGAGATACACACAGAGGTTGACAGCTGTGGGTTCAGCCTTTTCGACAGGCTTCTTCGCCAGGGCTGCAAGGTGCAATTTCACATGAGGCTGGTGCCAACCACGCAAGGGCCCCGGTATGTGTACGAGGTCCGCACACCGTACGCGGCTTCGGTAAACTCGCGGTCCCATAGTCTCGTCTCGTAGAAGGCACCCACCAGTCACGCAGACAGTCGAGCTCCATCCGAGAGTCCGATCTCCGTTCCTCGAATACTGGCAGCAGCAAACACCGACCAGGGTAGCTCCGACCATTCAGTCCCCAGGTCTAAAACCGGCCCATAGCGAAGCAGGCCCGTGGCGTAAATTGCATGAGTTTCCTCGCGTCGCTCCGGCGCCGTAACGATTGGCGGACACAATGACGAGCTGGGCTTGGCTGAGGTTGGCCTCCGTTTTAGACCCGGAGAGCCAGCTTCATGACCTTGACATGTGTCGGAGGAAAGGTCGAAAGAGCTGAGAAACTCAGGCCTGGCCAGCGACAGAATGGGAGCGCATTTCCGGTTCGGGAGGGACATCTGCACACGCGTTAGGGGCCTGCGATAACGAGCGGCTTTTGCTGGAGTAAGGGAAGATTCATCGCTAAGTGCTGATATGCTAGCACACGTCCACCGGTCCGGTTAGTGCGGAAATACGCCAGAGACATCCAACTAGAGGGAGAGGAAAGCACCTTTGTGGGACCAATTTGCGGATAAAGCATCTACTAGGAAATTGACGTTGTTAAATATAGCGCATTGGGCTACTAAAATCTACCATCATGTGGATAGCTATTTTTACTTCAATTCAAACACACACGTTCGTACCGATTAGTATCTGCGCCATTATCTGTGCATTCAGAACTGATCGAAGTTTGCTGAGACGTAATTATTGCTATACTTGTTAATCATATTGTTGTCTGTTGTTGCTCAACAAGCTCGATTGAACAACAGTGTAAGTCAAGCTGAATGGGCATGTTTCACGGTTTCCTAAACGCTCTTGAATGTTTGTAATGATCGTAATAGCTTCAAACGACGTTATTTGCATCTTGCACACTACCCGTCGTAAAGGTGTTTTTGAAAGACAACAACGCAAAAGTACGAACTAATTACGAGGTGTGAGCCACTATTTTTAGTGAGGGGCCATTGAGCTGTTGTCATTATGGTGTCCATTTATGTAGTATTTTACCACAGCCGAAGAGGTTGTTGTTTGTTGTTGTTCGACGGCTAACAAGTCTGGCCGTATTTTTAAGACAACACGCGCCTCAGTTCGGCCTGGCACGGTTGGAAACCATGATAGCCTGGCAAGTGTCCGCCCTGAACTGGAACAGCGCGAACGGCGTGCGTGTCGTTGTGTGTTTATAAGTAACAAATTGAAACTTGAAACTGCACCCGTTTGGGCTGTTTGCCCTGCGGCTATTCGGTGGCAAAGGAAGTTAGCGAGAGACGGGCCGGGCAGCCGTAGGGCCCGTTGGCAGATGGGTTATGGCAACAAAAACATTGGCCGTCGCCATACTAGCAGCCTACACGTCCTTTGTCTGTGGCCTCGGCCCCATACTTAATGTTGTTAACGAACGCGGCATTAACAACGTCGCCCGACAAGGAGAGAACTTTTTCTGTGAAATATTTAAGTAAACTGAAAGAGCCTATCTCCTGTCCGTCACTCAAAGGTATTTCATATTATTACTTTGCGCTGGGTAGAGTTACATAGCAGCGCCAAGGTTGCGTTGCTGACAGAATAACGCGCGGTTCACGAAACAGCCCTGGAGGCCGCTGATGTAGTCGCTGCAAACGGGAGCGCTGCAAAGCTAATAGAGGTTTTGTTTTGAGACAATAAACTATCAAATATATACACATATATATGCTATTCTTTCCTTCAAGATTAGATACCTCTTGGTAGCGCATTGGTTGTTGTAAGACATTTATACCGAATCACCCACTGCACGAAACCTAGAAAACCTTTTCGGTAGAAACGCGCGGTGGTGAAAACCGTACCCAGTACCACAGCAAAGAGTAGCAGCTTCACTCCTGCTTCTCGAAGTCCAATGTAGGGGACATTGGTCTTTCACAACGCTTGACTCTGATCTCTACACCATACCATAAAGCACCTTGTTACAGTAGCCGGGTACGTAGAGGCGTACGAGGACGGCGGCCACATTCGGTCGCTGTTTCAATCATTCGAAGTGCCTGAGTGTCGGGGTCGTTGCCAACGTAACCGGCTACTGGCCCAGTCCATCCTTTTCTCCCAGCCGCTCCGCTCCGTCAATGTCGGACACCCGGCCAGACGCTTCTCCTCCACTTGTTTTCTGTGGCTGCAGAAAACAAGAGGTCCCAGTGGGACTTGAAGTCTAGCGTCGGGTAGAATTGCTGACAAGAGGCGGGGCGAAGGGCGCGCCGTGGACGCAGTGTCCTTCTC
>MNPL01012200.1:23764-35427 GCA_002081605.1 Tropilaelaps mercedesae
TAGCCCAACAGTCGAGCTAGCTATGAAGCTTCGACACTCAATAGCGCATTGGTAAAGCTGGCGGGTGTGTTGATGCGTTGCAGCCGGCTGCTGCGAAAGCTGAAGGAGAAAGGGGCTCGTCTAGCTGGTACTGGAAGTACATCCTTATTAGAGACTAAAACCACCAGTGGTAAGTTGGTTCACTATGAAACGGGTGTGTTGAGGTATATAGAGAAACAATGATGGCTAGCTCCATCGTTCGTCACCCCTTGGGAGGCGAGTGCAGGTGGAAGAAGCACTATATCGCTAGAGGTGGGGTGGTGGATGGCACTTTGAGGTGCGTGAAGGCACTCGGGGGAACGATCGTTGTTCAGGTGAGCTTAAAGACGGACGGGGTGAGCTCGTACTTTGCGAACCGACTGGTGCAAGGGGAATATATATCGATAAAGGCACGGCAATGTTGCTCAATAAATATGCATTCGCATGAGAGGCGTGTATATAAACACGTATGTACTGTACGTGCATCTTGCAGTGAGGCTAGACGAAAACTATCGATTAAAAACGCGTCAACAGCATGAACTCTTCGGTACTATCAGGGACGGCCACTTTTGTTGTCATTAACTCGAACACAACAGTCTGCCCTAGGGTTTAGTAGCTCCCACTGTTCATAATGGGGCCATACAAAAAATCCACTAATTTCCTGCCCTTCTAAGTCCGCAAGTACCTATCCTTTCCAGTGCTCTTACGCCCGTACCATATTTTTCTGCTTAATACATGCATTAATCGAGCATTGCAGTCAGCTGTCGTTCTCGGCCCATAGCGAAGCGTCGAGTTTATGCATTTCCGGCTGTGGCTACGACGGATGGCCCAACGACGACAAGATTAGGTACATCTGCTGTTGCAGATGGTTGCACATTGCTGGCCGATTCGACTGAGCTGATTCCTCCGGGAGGCCATAATTAAGTCAGCCGCGAAAAGGGGGTCTCCAGCAAATCTATTTAAGGCACGAGTCAATGGCTCTGTTGAGAACGGATGCGCTAGGTTCTGGCCATTATCTCATGATATCCCTGAGGACTCTAGGGTGGCGGTTTCCTGTCTTGAGCTGGTCCAAAGCCCAGAACATCGATGCTAGTTAGCGCACTTCTCGATTAATAAGACAGCTGTCTCTTGGTAATAGCCTTTAAGTACGCGCGTATATCCATTCAAATAATAAAGGCTGAGGAAAATAGGTTCTTCAACGAAGATAATTCGAGCAGAGACTCCTACTCCATTGAACTTGTTTTCATGGCGAACACTTGTTGTAGCTTTAGGCCAACGGAGAGTTAAGTAGTGAAAAACTTCGTCAAGAAATCTGCAAGTCGAAAAACCAACTCGATATGAAGGTAAATCGCAAGACCAGATTTGGAAGGGCTTGTAACTTGACGAGGCTACGCGAGGGTAACAAAGCAGAAATGAATTTAGTGTACAATTTTCGTCTGTGCATTTCTTGATATAGGATTAAATAAGCTCTATTTTGATTAACTCGTTTAACATGTAAAAGCCACTCGAAGGCCCCCAGGAGCTTCATGTTATACTTTTTTAATAAAACTGCTCAGATGAAGATCGAAAAACTCAAAAAGGCAGGTAGTGTACAGATTTCGGATGTACACTTTAAACCCGCCACCAGAACGGATGAATTCCAATAAAGTAAAAATAATGATCTGTACATGACTCAATGGCCGCCGTCCGCTGCCGTCTTCTGGAAGAGTGAGGTTTTTCCTTTATTTCCCATTTTCCTTTCTTGAGATAAGAGAGTTGGAGAAGCGAGACAAAGAGAGACTCAAATCCGGCCTCGGTATATCACCCTGCCGAGATGATTTCAACCATCACCTGCGAAATTTCCCACAGTTGAGCTCCGCTGACATTTACCACCACTTGGAAGCGTAACGGTGCTATTTTCGGATCCGTAAAACTGGAATGCCTGTGTGTGTGAATTAGCTTAGATGTGTGTATATGCGTTTATGTGTAACCAAAAATGAAAAATTTACCCCTTCGACGGCAAGGCGGGAGCACGCACTTTTTTTTGTTATGCTGCTGCGCCATGAAGAGGTGTTTTACCAACATACGGTAAAACCGGGTGAGACTCAAAAGACACCAAATGAGAAATGCGTCGGCATTCAGCCCGCGACTGAGCCTGCCACTAGCTTCTTGTCTGTCTCCGTGTGTGTGCGCGACCGATCATGGATGTTGATCAGGCAGAAAAAATATCCGGTTCACACTCGAACGAATGAAGATATGGAGTCTTGGCAGACTCTGCATCCTCCCGCAACGATGCAATCTTAGGACCGCGACGTTTTGAGTGTTCTACGTCTAGCCGGAGAAGATCGTTTGAGAAAATTGCATTTTTGAAAGATTGTCCACGCTACCGAGCTAGCTTAGGCAAAGAGAGAAGGCAATCTCATCGAAGCGCAAACCTCTTGTTGGTCGTTCTCAGGGTATAGTTCTCAAAGGTTGTGTAGATATATATGGAAACGCTACACCCTTTATATATATGCATATATGGGGATACACTTTTGAGTAAATCAAGCGAGCGATTCCCACGTATAGCAAAGGACTATTAAACAAAAACTAATGAAGAAAAATTAATGTAAAATGACTACTACCTCGTCAGTCTAAACTGTGATGATTCAAATGGATCTTTTAAATAAATTTTACTTCGAAAATTGCTTTGCCCCAGAGACGCATTTACGGTTTAGAATACATGATGAAAGAAGAATCATTGTATCTTCATTACAAAATTATTCCAAACTGAAGTTTCTTTATCAAGTGTTTACTTATCGAATCGTTAGTACAGTGGCTACGACGTAAAAATTAGTAGTCAATTTTGAATCTACTCGTGTTTTTTTTAGAGCAATTTAGCGCAGACTAAAGGCAGCACCTCAGTTCGGTTGAACCTATAGGAAGGAAGTGTATGTTGGAGTGGCAAATATAAAAAGAAACACTAAAAGGGATCTAGGTCTGTTCGCGGGCTTGCTGGTAGAAAACGTAAGACTCGAGAAAACTCAAGCGTCTTGAAGGAATTCTTGACTTGCTCACCTTTCATCCACTTACGGCATTAGAGATCAATATCCAAAAGGTCAAAAGCCCTATTCAAATCGCCTACATGTACCATAAGAGCGTAAAAATCGTATAATTCCCTATTTTTAGAGGGTAATATGAAATTTAAACGAATAAAGCCCGCAACAAGAGAATCCTTTTGGAGTTTGAGTTCAAGAAGCTACGTCGACGTGTACTCTGGAAAGGAAGAGGAGGAAGAGTTTGATCGTTATGTCTATCATAGATGAAACGTGAACAGGAAGGGAATTCCTTAGGGACGTTTGAGCTTTCTGGGGCCCTACGTTTTCTACCAGGAAAGCCCGCAAACTGACTTAGATCTCCTTCAGTGTTTCGTATATTTGCTACTCCAACATACAGTTCCTTCTTAGGAGTTCAATCAATTTGTTTCATTGATACCGTCTGTACAACCACATGCATGGCCCTACTAAGAAAACACATTGTGCTTCAATCTATCACCCCGTCAATACTACGTGCCAATCTTTAACTTTAGTTTACGTGATTATTTTTAGTAACTTTGTGCTTGAAATTTCCTATTAAACTACACCTCTATGGACAGCGCAAAAGGAGGACATCTGGGTGAATCACGTATACTCTCTGACATACCTAACCATATTTAATGAAATTTTTCTTTATCTAACAAACAGCCCTCCGTAGTTAGACCGATGACGTTGCGAAGCTAGAACGAGCATCGTGGGACATGGCGGATGAAGGATGGTAATCTCCTAGTTGAGTGACGATGTGATGATGGACAACTGGCAGGGGCAGAAGACAGCAGAAAGGGAAGATACGGATGCCTTCCTCAGTAGCGAATGGTGGTGCGAGGTTTCGCCATTGCTATAACGCCACGGCGGCGCCTGCATCTTCACATTCATCCTCCCTCTAAGAAACGGCATAGCGCAACGAAATAGGCAAGCTGAGTCATCTGAGATTGAGTGGATAGAAGGATCGCCATAGCGCGCAACAAGATGGTTATGCGTTTGCCTATGACTTGGATGTCTAACGGGGACGCACAGGCTAAACGAATTGATTGGAAAGTCGAAGATAAGTCGTAGTGGTTCCGCACAACCGCGTGAAGAAATGTGTCCGACCTTCTTTTAGCAAGCCGAGCCTTGGCGGAAGTGACGTTCGACGAACGTTGGATTTTGTGTTCGGTGAAATGCGCTGACTTTGTAATACTTTACTCCGGATTTACACAAATTTTTTCTTCGAAGGAACGCCTAGATCATTTGAGCAGGAGGAAGTAAATAAAAATGCAGAGAGCTTAATTAGAAATGCTTTTTCATTCTGAGGCGAAAAAGACCTTTGATCTCGTCATTACAAACCACTTTAGTAGAACTATGTACTGCGCGTTTATAATATATTGTTTGTAACACATATTTGAGTAAGGTTCACTTTCTCAGAGCAACACCAAATTATGCCCGGGTGAGGGGTCCGGTTTGGAGATAAGCGAATATCTTGGCTGTCTATCTATATTAACTTCAACTTACCTTCCGAAGGTACGACCTAGAATTTCACCGACTTGTATACAAGAGAATATTTCCGCATGCAATTTCTCATGCATACACGCTTAGCGCTCCAGTCATCAGAGCCGCTTTGACATTTAGTGTAAAACGTATCGCATAGCCACCCGGAATCGGCAGATGGGGGTTATGCCTCACCGTTGACACGTTATATCATACTAACAACAGCAGACTCCTGTAGAATGCTGATTCTTGCATGCAACTCATTACGGACTCTGTAGTCCCTCTACGTAGCCCATGCAGTAGCAATTGTCAAGAGTAATAACAACCATGGCAGCCCACGGTAGGCTGTCATGTTCTGAGTGGGAATAAGTCAGTACGCCTGTATGCTGGGGGGATAACACAGACATTGCACATCACCTGGGACATAGGATTCTTGGTGACTTTCATTGCAAACCGTTTAACAAATCAGCCAACGGAGAGTCAAGCACGCCGGTAAGTTGGCATTCATTTTGTACACTGAGATTAGAATGTTAATCCCATTGGGACATGGGGGAATCGCCAACGAGCAAACGAGAACTGAGTGACTATTTGCCTGTCTGCATGTTTGGTATTTGATAGCGGATGGGGGCGCTAGTAAAGCTCGACTTCGACTGGCGTAGCGGGCAGGGAAGGACTGAGCATTTAGATAATTAGAACAGTGTGCTACACATGAAGGACAGAAGGTTCCCCAAAGCAGCGAGATTGAAGCAAGAATTCCACTAGGGCCAGAGTGAGCCAACGGAAGAAATGCGCACCAGTCGCTTCACGTGCTTGTTAGTTGCGAGTTTCTATCAGTTTTGGTGTAAACCTAGCCTCGGTCGTGTAGATCGTCCCATGCCCTATGCAAGGCGTTAGTGCAGAAAATTCAACATGTAGGATGGGTGAAATCGCGCGTCCTTTAGCAGTTGAGAATCCAGCTAGACGTTTGTAGTACGTAAGTTAATTGGTAAACACATAGAGCCAAACGTGTGCACGTTTATGATCACCAAGTTGTCGAATCCCTTAGTTACGTTTTGCACCGCGGTGTTATGAAAATGAATTTCTCCTAAAGATTCTCCTGAATTCCAGCACCGAGCAGGGAGGAAGCAAACCGCTCTCTCACTCATTGGACCGATGTCATGGAGATTCTATTTTAAGATGTCGCGACACTCCGAATAGCTCCCGAAGGTCGTCTAACGTTGGCTCACCTACGTCCAATCAGGGGGCTCCTCTCGTGTGGAACCCGTTCCTGGATCCATCCTCTTCCAGACAAACAACACTCAGCATCGGTGTTTGCAGCCATCGCTTCGGGATAACTTAATTTGTTTGGCTGACGGCTACATTCGTATGCCCAGCCCATGCACGAGTACACTCCGACCTGCGAAGCCCAAGTCCTGTTTTGACCCCGTTGCAATGCTCCGTCAGTGACAATCGTCCGCCTTCTTGGTGCTCCGGGGACTGCTGTTACCTTCTCCGTCGGGAGAACTCAGACGTGACACCAGATCCCGACTCCTCGACACACTTCCCTATGGAGGAAGGACGAAAGGTACTTGCGGGTCGGCCCCTTAACAATGATATGCCATCATCCGTCTCTTCTCGCTCCAGACCCCGAGAGACTCGGAGTCGGATCGCTAGAATCGTGCTAGTTTGCCCTCTATTCGTATTGCTAAGCGTGGAGCTCGGGAGCGGTAAAGGGGCCCGCTGGGGTGGCCTGCTCAAAGAATTGACGCCAGCGTGTTTGTTTACGTTCGAATCCTGCCAGTTGTCTTCGCGCATTGTTCACCTCGTAACATCGTTAGCCAAACCTGTCCAGCCTTTTTTCAGAAACAGGGTAAGGACACGAAAACTTACGATAATTCAAGAAGAACTCTTACATTCGACAGATAAGTAAAGTGCGCGCTTTAAAAAAAATCTAAGGATAATCCTACTTCAGAGTAAACTATAGCGTTTGCTTATGCGCTTGTATATATCCATTACGTATGTTCATATGCCGTACTTGACTTACCATTTGTCCCTAAACGCTTACGTATACATCATGCATTTTCACGCGCACAAAACGTTTACCTTTTTTCAAGTCTCGTTTTTGCTTACTCGTTCTAATTCAACCCTGGACCGCAGGTCCTCATCAACTAGTCGTTATGCCCTGTGCGATTCTCGAATTGACGTCGCCAATTTTCGACAATACATCTAAGACCTCATTGTTTTCTCAGGGCCGTCTAGGAAAATCCAAACAAGAGATTCGCGTAAGCCTTGTTAAATAGTGAAAGGGTTATAGCGCCAAGCGAGGGAACAGCGTAATGCATAATTCATGTTTACAATGCAATCGATGCAGTTGACTCTGAATATTGCAGCCGCACCACCTTTCGCCATTGTTGTGTCTACCTCCCTTTCTGCCTCCGGAGCGGATTAGGCATATAATTCACTCATGACTTTGCGCGTTTATGTAACCAGCATTCGTGTGGCATCGTCCCAGTCGGGCTCCAACTTATTCTACGAAAACAAACCTGCATTAGATGGGCAAAAGGTAGCAATGCATGAAGAAGTAGCGCAGAATCAAGGAGGCAGAATCCGCTTGAACATTCGTCTGTTTTTGACAGCGCTTACTTGGGCAAGGTGGAGTTATGCGAGACGATAGAATCATTAGGGTGAACCACAGCCTTAGATCTCCCCCAAAGCATTTCGAGAGGCCAACAATCATTTATGGTGATTTTCGATCAACCATTTCTTGTTGATACTAGTGCTCTATCCACCGCCCGTAGCTCAGTTCCTGGCCATACTCGCTTCGGAAAGCGTTTGGAGACATCTTCCCTTGAGTAAAAAATACATTTCAATGTTTTTATATCATATATGCCTTGGTTAGTAGTTCCAAACTGAAAAGAAGTGGGTTCGTTTTGCGATTGCTAGTGTTAGCGAACATCTTACTCGCTCTACCAAGCACGTATTGTGCCTAGTATATCTACGTGTGTATATTACGTGACCGCACAGCGTTCCACCATCCTTCCCGCCGACAACCGCTTTTGGGAAAGAAGAGGGATCTCTCTCTCTCTCTTTCTCTAGCTTAGGTCATTAAAAATTGATCCCCCCTCCCTGCTTCGCCTTCTCCCCGCCGGCGTCTCTATACATTAACCCGATGAAGGCCGATTTTTATCTAGGCTCTCCCTGCGCATGTGTGCCTAGGTCTGTGTATGTGTGTGTTCATGTATCCGTGGGGGGTGTATGCCAGGCCTCCTACGTCGCGCCCAACGGAAACCGGCTCAGAGGTCCCCGCCCGGTGGAAGCGATGGTTTTCGGAGCCGCCTTGCGTACGTGAAACTAAACGGATTCGAATTTTTATACCATGTTATACCGCCTAGCCTTGTCTTCGCTTTATCGTTCTGCGGGCCGACAGCGGCGGCAGTGGCCGAGGAGGATGTCGGTCCCTCTCGTCGTGCGCGAGCTGTGCTCATGACTCATGGAGCCATAACGATATTGTTGAGTACAGGGAGTCTAGACTTGCACTTTTCCGGCAGCAGAGGAAAATACGAAATGGGGTATGATCGTGCGATGCTAGAACGAGCTACCATTAAGCGGGGAGATGTGGGGTTTCCTATGCTAGCCATTGTACAGGAAGCACGTGAGGGGCAAAGAGTTTATCCGGAAGCTAAACTATGGAAGGAATGCTGCATGTAGATACCCGCAACGATGAAGTTGAAAGTCGAAGTGTAATGAAGTCCGTATAGTCAGTTTCTTCAGACAATAGGTGAGTACTGGTGCAAAAGTGCATGGTTCCCCGTAGATTATATGCTGAAGTTCAGCCCTTTTTTCTCGCTCTCGTATGAGGGCTGACTTTGTCATCAACTAAAGGAATAAGTAATCCCGTCACTAAGAGCCAAGGGAGCACATTTGGATAAGAAGTACTTAATCGCAAGAAAACAATACGGATGTCATAATCACATATACATTGCGCGGGCATGATGCACATTGAACCCTGGATCGACATGTGTACCACATCTACGCCTCGTCCGTTAGTGGTCTTCTGAGCCGCCTTTAAGGCGATGCTTAGGCTGGGATGACGAGTTGAACATCACTTTATCGCTTTTATTAATTCCGGCCGGCAACAATGGTCCGTATCAACTACTAGAAAAAAAAACTAAAAGCAACACAACGAAACGGCAGATCTTTCATCTTCTCATCCAGACCTAAGAATTTCCAAGTTTTGCTACGCGGTGTCCGATTTGCGGATTCGAGCACATCGATTCTCGTACCTTCTTAACCATCCGTAGTGGTGATTCTACGGATTGGTTGTTTCGTAAAAACTGTTGGCCAAAAAGAAAAAAAAGGCAAAGCGTTCCGGTGTTACTCCATCAGGATCGAGGATTGATGCGCCTCTGTTCAGTGTCCTGCTTCTGCTTCGTCCCTGGTTGGACCTCCGTTTGCCCCCTTCCTCCCTCTCATTCTTTTTCTCCCTTTCTGTCTCTATCTCCTTCTAACGGATGGAAGAACGATGGATAGGCTGCGATCACATCGTCTATCACTTCCCCGCTGCGTCTGTTCCTAGTGCAGCCATCCCGCCGATAGTCGATCTGGATCAGCAGAAGACGACGCTCCTCCACCAGTACGGCAAGACGGATCGAACTTGAATTGGACCATGGCTTGTGATGGCAACGCTTCGTAGGGTCCTAGATTGCCGAACAGGGGAACGTCACTTGCTGGACACGAGGCAAGAGCTTTTGAGCGGCGTCTAAACGCGACGTTCAAGGCCAACGACGCCATATAAAGTACGGAGGCGAACAACAGCAATGTTTCGCTTTGTGTTTTCTCAATTTAGTTTTTGCTGCCTTTTGATCAGACTGTACTTCTCTTCTTTTAATTACTCTATGCAAGAAAAAAGTGCACTTTGTTCGTCTGCATCATGAGCACGAGGTGCTTGGTATCGGCCGGCTGTTGAAGTAGTGGTCCCAACAAACCAGTACCTGGGCGAACGACTTCGAGGTTGTCCCAGCCCGGATAAAAAATGTCCATAAAGATGTGGTGACAAAATTGCCTACTTCGTAGTACTTCGCTAGTTCTGAATACACACGCCACACACGAGAGAGATGATGCCATAACCTTTCGTCCCAGCATTCAGTGTTAAACCGCAGCGAAGTCATAAATGACCAAGTTGCTACACATCTTTTCTGCAAAGCAAATGACACCTTTAATCTTCCCACTATTCTGTCCTATTGATGGTCAAGACGAACTGACATCTGCCTGTGTTTTAACGATTGGTATCGAAGGTCGAGATGGTCAGACGCTGCTGTCATCGTAATCCTGTTCAATCCACTGATCGCTAGCACTTCTTCGCTCTTTAAGAAGCTCTGCTGAGGTAGGAGTTTTCACTGTCAGCAGAGCCACTCTGGCATGGGCAGGTGGTTAGCAGCCACTATTATCCTTTAAGAATGTCCAAACACTGTTCGGAGGCTACTGGATGCTCCCAAATGCCTGCCTTGTTACTGCCAGCCAGTGCTGGCATAGTGTCTTCGGCATGCGATCAACCCCTTGAATTCTGTCCAGGGTTGATGCTTCTCGAAATCAATTATTTACAAGCTCAGCCGTCCACGGGGGAGGCCTATGTGAGCTATGCGGTAATGTGGTCAATTATGAACAGTGAAGTGTCGTAACGAACGCTGACGAGCGGAAGCTGCCGTGGGGCTGCTACAGAGGACGGGGGCGAGGTGTGCCCGGACGCAGGAGACGAGTTTGCACCGAAACACTGACCAGGCGCTGCAGCGTATCGGGAGCTTCTCCCATCTGTCTTTGAGTTTGCGCCACGCAATCCCATTTTGTTGCGATAGCGACATTCTGAGAAGATCAAGTAACGTTACACAAGGATCCTTAAGAGAAGCAGCATCGAGTCACAGCGCGGGCCTAGCAGGTCCTTCATAATCTGGATGGGGGTGGCGCAGGTAGCGAGGGTAGCAACGGAATAGCTTCACCCGAGCTGATACCATATAGTGGGTAAATTAACCTGTCTGACGGCGTCAGACAGGTTAATTTTACAGTCTATGTCAGACTGACCTATGACCATTACTTCGACTATTGTTTGATTTTGCTATACGGGGAAGGTAACCTTTTGTCAAACTTCTAATTTGATCCGTTCAATCGGCGTGTACCTTTTCCGAGCGTAAAATATAGTAGCTTGTTCTACAGTATTATATCTTTCGGCTGTTGGCTCAGCCGGTTAATCAGCCTCTTCAGAAGCAGGAATCAGAGGTTGAATTGCCTAGATCAGCTAAAGAGCACGACTTTTTTGTGTGACGATTGTGTTGGCTGTATGGTGAGATTCATCTATTGCCTTAGAATCATTTTCAATGGTGAAACACCATTTGTGAACGAATACCCATAAAAAAAATACTCCCCTTTCTAATTCCCTTTCTCCCTTCCTCGCTTTTTCCACAACTTGAAAGTGTGATCAGTGGCATTGGTCGTGCGAAAAAAATCGGATTGTCTATTCCATTGCTCAGGTGGTTGCATCGATGTAATTCCCCCCTATTAATTATGTCAAAAAAAGTTCATTGTATTTTCAACAAGTACCATGTTCTGTTTTCTTAATTTCGTCAGCTCTAGGTTCACGGCATCCTTTCTCCTGTCGTAGTAAAGCCTACAGCGAAATGCATAAGCGCCAACCAGCGTTCTCAGCAACTCAGTCGGAGGTCATCTGCATCACAATAATACTCGACGGCGGCTTCGCTCCTGCATTCCTTTCCGCAATAAAGGGCGGCGTCGAGTCCGCTCTCCGGGAAGGCATTAGAGTCCCGTCTCAATTGCCATTTGCGCAGGTATTTCGCTACTGCTTTGCTCATAAGCTGAATTCCAGACCATAGGAAACGGGCGCGAATCATCCAGGACATCTACGAGGGTCCGAGGGCAGGAGGCAAAGAGAGTTAAGTTTCGATTTCGGAATTCTGCGTCGGTCCTACGCACCGTTTTGCTGCTCGGATAATAGACGCAAACAAATATCTTTCCGGTCTAGATAAGAAACACAGGGGACCAAAGCGGTAACGGAACATTGCAACGGAGCTGCTTATTAGACACGCTTATGTGAAACACTATCAGATACTGCATATATATATATATATATATATATAT
>MNPL01012200.1:35976-48448 GCA_002081605.1 Tropilaelaps mercedesae
CTACGCCTTCTCGCTAGAACGTCACACACTGCGTCGACAGGACAACTTTTCATCGGCAGACTAGAAGTACCTCTACTTCTACCATTGCCCTAGCGTTAATATAGGGTGGTATCGCAAATAGATATTTGTTCGCTGTACAGGTTAACAGAGGTGAGACGGGCGTCGACTCTACCATGGCTTTGATCAGTTCTCGATCAAATGAAGCGCATTCACCTAATGACGTCCTTTGTCACCTTCTCAGAAATGAAGCGTTCGTGTTCGACAGGATATGTCTTTTAAACTCTAAAAGAAAACCTTGTAAGAAACGCCACGAAAAAGCATCGTCAGGAGCATATATTAGCGACGCCATCTTTTGTGCGCTACCAAAAATAGGAAAGCTACAAAAAAGTTAATGCGGAATTGGAGATTGTCTGCATCGCTCAAGGAGATGGCCTTGGCCTAGGAAACCAACGTTGGTTCGCAGTATCAGGTAATGTTATGTGCCTTCCGACAACACTGTCCCCATATGAGAGTTGGTGGGGGCTGTTAAGGTAGAAAGTAGCATGACAACTAGCAAGCCAGACAGAAAGTAGTACGTTACGGCTGACGCATCCCAAGGCAGGTAGGTAGGTAATCACGTTATCATCAACTACGGATTACATGTACATATCTATCGCAGAATAACAAAGAACATGGCTTTGGTGTTACCTAAGGCCGACTGAATTCCATGAACAAATTTAAATAAGTCGGCTTCTGTATGTTAATCTCCCAGCAACGTCCAATAGATTCTCGACTAGTTATCACTCAGCAGTGTCCGCTCATTAATGAATAATTGCAATTACTAGTACTATTATAATTATTGTTGCGCGACAAGCATTCTCGTGTCGTAGATGCCCCTTATTTCGTGTATGGCTTAGCCGCACGCAAATTGTCGCAAATTCAACTTCTTGCATCTCCTTCTACATTCCTTCTATTCATCCAAGAGTGGTGCTGTATTTGATTTCTCCAAGAGACTGGTGTTTAAATTTCTCTCCTTCTTCAATAAAGAAAATGTGTCTTCTATTGCATTATATGAACCAAGTAATTAACGTTTTTTAGCGTCGGGGTGCAATCTTGTTATCTAAACCGATCGTTGACACCGGAAATATATCTTGACAGCGTATCGCAACCGAGTGAGAAACCGGTCCAGCAGTCTAACTAAGCTGAATTTCCACGGGACAACCTGGACATATTTAAATTCAGCCCCTCGCTCCTTCCTCAAGATAACAATGTCCCTCCAAACCTCTTATATTACTGCGCATTCCGAAAGTGACAACGTTGGAAACATTTTCAAATATCACACGTCACTCGATCGGTATTCTGGACGCCCGGTATCTGTGGCCTCTCAGTTCATCCTCTGTCTCCAATCTCTTCGAGCAAATCTCCTAGCAAATCAACTCTAGCTCGTTTCACGGCAACAATGAGCACCGTCTTCGATTTGTCCACGCTCTCGAGACCCTACATAATATAGGCAGAGATTATCCGGATCTTTCACACGAAAGGAGGCGGTTCTGGTGCACTCTTAGAGTAATCGTTGGTGAATGCACCCGTAGCGGTGAGTAGACTCCGATTTGCGTATCATTTACTGAAAAAAGACATTCAAGCGCGTATGTCGTCATGTTGCTCTGGGTGGTGTAGACAATCCGCGGTATGTCGCGGCCAGAGTGCTGCTCCGTACGACATAAAATGGTGGGAAGAAGAAGGGAAATGATAAATAACTGGTACCAGTGATAATCGACATTGAACCGGAAAGCAACGGGAATGCCTTGGACGCCTTCTAGTCAATGGCTAGACGCCACATTATTAACTTGAAATGTAGTTTAGCACAGTAGCAATGTAGTTTAGCGTAGTGTAACTCATACAGCGCCACATTATGTGGCTACGTTTCCTCGCTTAGGACCACATGCTGTGAAGCTAGAGATAGGTTAGGTTAGGTCTGCTTTAAATGTTGCTTATCTCACATACTCTTGCTTGCATTATTCACTTGAGCTGTTCAAAATCTGACCGACGTATCCAGATTCGAGCAGGAAAGGATCGTTAAACAATTTCGTTTAAGCGTTGCACTAGAAGATTTCGACACAATCCGGTGCAGGTTACAATCATCGTTTGATAGTTGCGTCGACCGTCGAGCCTTGAGAATACGGTTCTCAGAGGGAGGATATCCAACTTTATGATCGTCCACGAGGTGTCTGATCATCTTATCGTTCAGATCACTAGGACTCATCGTATAGTCGTCACCAACCGCAACCGGGGAAGAATGTCTAGCCCTGGAACATCACAGATATCAGTCTTCCTAGTGAATGGATCATCTGTTTAGATTAAGACGCTGCCCCGTTAGATGTTGCCACATCTAAATAGCGTTCAACGAACGGAACTTGGCTAAGTGACATGACCTCTAAGGCTATGCGTACAGACACGTTCATGCCTTCTCCATTAATACGGTTCACAAGTGCGAACAGGTCTCTGTGACGGCATCTCCTTCGTATACATTTTCGTATACATGGATACATACAAATGCACGTAGACAATCTATTACAATAATCGAGTTGATTGTGGCGGAGCAGGGTCACCAGGATATAAGTCCGACCTAGCCCATGATAGCGAAAATGTTGCGTTGTTGTCAAGTTAATTCATGCTAGCTCATGCTGATGCGAGTACCACAAATAAGGACAAATGAAACTCATTCGGGTACGTTTTAAGAGAAGTGAGCCTGTTGTCGCCACGGACGTTTATTCGATAGAAAGTCAATAAACGGACTAAGTGAACACGATCACCACCAGTGCAATTTCTAAATCGGAATAAATCGTTACCCTAAATTCGCACATCGCGCGGGCGTAGCTCGAAGCCTCCGATACTGAGTGAGTCCGTCTCGAAGTACGGACGATTAACGCTGAACTCCGTGGTGAATGGTTCGGAGCGTTAGGTCCACAAAATCCGTCATGCACCTGGTTAATCAGGAAAAGTTGCCTCAATGACGGACGTCTGATCAATAGATAGCTGTAGAGTGCGATACTAATTTGTAGTTTGGAGATTATTCAACAGTCGTATTGGCTGCGCTCTCAAAATGATCAGTGATATTAAACATAGTTGGTAATAGGCAGGAAAAGCAAAATCAAGCTGGCTAGATTCGTCAGTAGCGCGCTTAATATTCCGGATTTTTGAACTCAGCTATCCTAGGTATCAAGTAAATCTTCATTAATATCATTTCATCAGTTCTTTCTTAATGGTTGCTCTACCCAAATCTAGCCAAGCTCTAGTTAAATCAAAAGTACCCCTAGCTCAGGTGCTTCGAATCGATGGATCACTATATCAGAAAGCTATTGTCATTTCTCCTTCAATTGTTTTGCAAGGGCCAGCTTTACTTAGCTGTCTTCAGTACCGCACCAGGTTAGCCGGGCATCAGGATCTCGGCGGCAGCGTCCAACACGCACAAATTTAATCATCACGCACACTAAGTGTCGAGTGCACACTAATAAACGCATTAACTAGTTTGCCTTAGCCCTCAGTATACGGATTACGCGAACGGTTTTATCTTATCGACCTTTTCACGTCTATTTCCGCCAACGTAAGCAATCCTCACGATGATCTGACATCCACGCCTTAATATACCATCGATATCAGCTTTATACCACCCATGCCTCCTGCATTGTCTTCGCTCTAATCTTCACTCTCTTTTGCTCATGCTCAAACATCCGGCCGCGTCAATGCATTTAAGAGTTGTCAAGCCAGCGCTGATGACCCCTAAAGGGCGCGGGGAATGGATGGATCGTATGTGGGCCCTTAGGTCGACCGTGTATGACTCCGTCCGCGCGGCTCCGGGGAGAAGAACATAGCCAGACGAAGCCTCGCGTCTCTCGTGGAGCTTTTAAAATTGAGAATGGGGTAGGGCACAGCAGGAACGCATCGTGGGATAGGATCAGCACCAGCACACGCCTTCTTCAGCTCTGCTCCCTAGTTGGGATCCGCGAGTAGAGTATAGACTTTGATGGGATGGCGGGACCGTGCAGGGAGCGAAACCTCGAAATATGATGAGAGCCGAGAGAAATAAACGGCAGCCACATCGACGTGATCTCCCGCCTATTGCGGGCTCGAGATCGTAGGGTTGTTTCGGTCGGCCCGTTGGGTCATTGGCTGTCCTTGAGATATAATATGATTGCGTTCCTCCGTGCGATAAGGAGAAGTTGGGGGCGTGGATATTACTCGACGTAGAACGTACAGCCGAGTTGGAGGAAGGGTATGTAGAGTGATCAGCATGGGAATGCTGCATGCCAAGTTTGCTCGCCCGATTCGGCAAGTTCAGAATTCGCCGCTCGCCAAAAGTCTCGGCCTTGAGCAGGACCTTAATAAAGCAGCGTGCGCTGATCGCAACGGGACCACGATATATAAGTGTAACAGGAATGTATATGAATTGACGACTTTTCGATATGGCCGAAAGCCTGGTTAGTTGAGGTCTGTTAATAACTGGTTATTGCGCAGAACCGATTTTAGCAACGAAATTATGTAAGAAGAAGAAAAATGTTGATAATATCGATGTCCTACTACGAATAAAGGAAAGATACGGGCTCGTATTTGTGCCAAACTACGCCTTTTTATCAAAAAGTTTTGTGTCAGATGTGGACAGCATGTGAACTAGCGCTTGAACTTCGTTGACCCTTGAGAGCTCATTCGGCCTGTACTGATGCGTTTGTGCTGTTTCCATCAAATCGCTACAACGAAGAAGAAGTGTTTGGTCCGTGGAAACGAGTCGTAGCATAAATGCACGTCCATCGTTTTGAAGCACTAAGAGTGCAGGCGAGCATTGGCATACGGACAAACATCCTCATTCGAGGGTTTACTGAATATATTTGAATTCCGGCTTTAAGTTTAGGTTCAATGTTATGTTTCTAGTTATGATATGTCTGTCGACTAAAAGCCTGCTCTATATATTTCCAAAAATTCGGAGGTTTTTGTTATTACTTTTGTTATTATTGTTGACATTACTATTGTGCATTCGTTTAAATATGAGCTAATCATGTATAAATTTATGTCCAGTAAATAGCATCTGCACTGATACAAAATGATTGTCATTATTTTATTATTATAGTTTACAATGCGTTGTTTCTTTTATCGAATTTTTTTTCTTCCATTTCCCCACCCATGCTGCGCACGTCACTTCTCAGATGACTCCAGCCTCCTCTGATCAGATATTTGAATAATCGATATTCATCATCATTGAATGTCTTGTTGCCCCATTTTCCCCACCGTACGTTGGCTGTCTCGTTTTCGCGATTCCATCTCCTGGTCATATTGTATTCGCTCATCTGCGATGGTCCCCAATTAGTTTCGCGGCCTTCGACGCATCCCCAGTTCTGCCCGTACGCCCGTCATTCTTCCACAATGGCCACCTCACGCCACCGTCCGCCATCCATTCTGTCTCTGGTGCAGGATGAAAATTTTCACTTCGTCGAATATTCCGTCCGTAACAGCTCGTAACGACCTCGCCGGCCTTGAGCTTATGCCGATGCAGACGAAGGAGGGTCCAACAATCACTAGGGGGACTGGCCATTACTCTGTTCCGGCGCGAAGGATTTGCCCAGCCCGAGTAGGATCACTATCGGCTGGAACCCTCCAGCCCGTCCTACGGGCTCTTCTGCTGGTCTCGAGTCCTCTGTTCGCCATCGTTTGCTTGCGAATTCATTTGCATTCTTTTCGGTAAAATCATAACATACATGTGTGTTTGCTGTGTGTGTGGCTGGTAACAACAGCCGAAGATGGTACCTTTTTGCTGGTTTGTTAACATGATTGGCAGAATTCTCTTTTCGAATACGCCACTTGCGCGCAACCGCAACCTTACCTCGTGCTACAGTAGACCAGTCTCGATCGGTTCGGATTTCGTTTAGACGAAAACGCCGTTTCAACGATATTTCAGCCTCATCTAGCGCCATTTTCTGAATTCACGCTATTAAGCAAACCGACAGCAACACCGATGGCCAATGAGCGAAGCGCAGTTTTCTTCGCGGCGACAATTTACTTGCTCATTGCTTCTAGTCCTAACATTTTCACTGGATTAATGCGCTCATCTCGCTGAGCGCGCTGCATTGGCCTTCTAACACCCCGACTTGATTGACTGGCAAGACGCAGCAGGCATGGGGGAGACGCCAAACTCAAAAAACGTTGTTGAATGGCATCAGCCAATCCATCTGCTGCAGATGTGTTCGCTTCGTTGAAACGGCAACCTGTTTTCTCACGTCTCGCTGTCTCTCACTGAACACTGGCTGGCCTTGTTGATCCTTTCGACGCTCTCCGCTTGACGGCGATCTCCACTTCGCCGGGGTGAGAATCGCCACATGGCGGAAAGCCAGACGCCACCCACTCCATCATGCACTTACACCGCCGTATCATGGAACGCTCTGCAGGCGACGTGATTGCAAACAAAAGTGGAAAAGGAAAATGCAGACAAAAAAGTCCCCTTTCCTATAAGCTGTTTAGGGAGGCCGTGCTTCTTCTCAGCAGTTGTTTGTATTCAGCCCAGACGACTCCTAGAGCTTCGGTCAAGTATAATGGAACCTCACTTCGAGGGACTTACGATGGTAGCTTTCCATTTGGGGTTACTAGTCTTTTGCCGCCCTGTCGTCAACACATCCGAGGCTACCGATAGACTCAGAAAATCAGGAGAACTTCCAACAAACTCAAGCCCCGGATCGCATCGCTGTTTAGATGCAGGACGCGATATCAGTAGGAAAGCGCCTCACTAGAAATGAATGGCGACCCACGAAGAGACCGCTTAGAACGCTGATGTCTGGGCAAAGTAGGCTAGGTACATATCTACCGGGACACAAACTCGTAACGGGCAGGGTACCGGTATCTACATAGGCGCTGCATCTTTCCTGTTGCGTCAAAAGCCAAAGCGTCAATCACCGATGTTCTATGATAAGGGTTCATAACGCGAAGTCATGGAAGTGCCGGAGGTGGGCGGGAGGCATTCAGTAGGCTGGTACCTTGCGCGACAACCTCACCTAATTTCCGTGGTTTTTTCCATTGAGCGGCACCGTAACCGGGCTACCCTTGGTCTCTTTTGTAGGCGCTCGGTAGAGTGGGTTCAGGAAGTTATTCGAAAAAGTTGCCTCCCCTGGGAAACAAATAAGTGCATATTTATTAACGCACCAATTTTTGCCATACGTTGGCACGCGTATAGCGCGGAGGACGAACTCGTAAGCTCTACGAATCTTTGGAGGCAAAGTGGTTTGATCTGGTTAGCGAGCACCAAAAGGATGTCGGTGGGCTGGAGGCGGGCGTTAAATATATAGTGACGGTCGCAGTTTCTAACAGTCCCGTTTTCCAGCTTGCCTGACCACACTGGCAAAGTCATGAGGTAATTCCCCGTGCGACGGGATTTGACGTGCAACGGCCACGACAACGAGGCGAATCAATGTGATAGCAGCAAAATTAAAACTTGCAGAATGGGATGTCTGGCCCAGCTCAGACCGAGCTCCAGGACGGAACTCTCAATATGAGATATGGCTTAAGTGGTCTCACTATTCGTGCTGCTGGTGCATCGGCCGCATGTAGGTAGTATTAGCAGCAGAGTCAATTTGAAAGAGACTGCCAGATAACATACTACAATATAGTGCGCTTTAGAATAAATATTCTACCACCGAGTTATCGATGGTAGTCTGAGAATTTGAACGTCAACTCGACCACATCTGTGTTAAGCCACGTTCACCCTCGCCTGTTGGCTAATTAATGTGAATCCTTACTTAAACAATTGCAAAAATCTAATAAAAGGCAGAGGAGCTTTTTGACGTTGGACTCCCCACACTTCGTAAATTCTTGAATAGAAAATGCAAAGGTACTATCCTCTGTTCCCGCCATCGAACAAAAGCAAAATCACCCCGTTTCAACACACAAAAAGTCTATAGTCCCAAAGCTTTATATAAGCATATATCAACTAAAAATATATTGTAGTTGCTAGGCAATAAGATAGTGCTTTAGAATCGTTTCCATACCAAGCGATTCCTTCAGAAATGAGCATGTTACGATGATCTATGCAAGATCAGGCTCTTCGTGGACTCGAGGCCGCCCTTGGCGTAACCGGCTCATTGCCTGATGCAATATTTAGGCGGTATGAAAATAATATGGTTAGCTCGAATATAGCGAGTACGTCCCGCTATACCAAGTCCTTTCAAGCACCTTCGTGATAAACAATGCAAATAAGATCTCGAAGGTTCCCACCTTAGACCTGATCGATGAACGTAGTATAAAATGCAAATCACATAATGTGTGCTTACACCTCTGAACAGGCTGTCAAAACCAATAAGTACCACGAAATGCACAATTAGAATTGTTATTATAAATTCGCTTCATTTGCGTCTCTCAGCACATGATCCAGAGGCTGTATTGTGTTCTAAATTGAAGAGTTTATTGATTTGGGGTTTTGCAAAAAATGTCCACTCAGTTTGAAATTTAACGTACGAAGCCTCACCTAAAGAGAATAGTTGCATCTGCCATAAGCATCACGAGGTTAGGCGGGTCTTTTTTTTCTAACTTTTGACGTAAGAGACGAGAGAATAAACGCTTTATAAACGAGGAAAATAAACGAAGGTTTAATTAATGTACATAGGGTATCGGGTCGGGTCCATATATAAAGGGAAAAAACTGTTGAAAGGGGAGCGGCCACACGAGGAAATGCCAGGAAGGCCATCTAGTGAGAACTATAACTAAATGTTGAAACTTCATCCACGCTGCATTCAACCTAATGGCCAGTTTATCTTTATATTCTTAAAACAAATTGTTCACCAAAAAGTTTACGTGCTTATCTTTAACTAAATCACATTATATCAATGAACCGACAAAACCATACCTTATGCTATGCATTTGAATTCAAAGGTGATTCACTGGCTTTTGTCGGGCATATAACCTGGCTACGCGGTCTCGTGCCTAAATACCCAAACGCGAATAGGAAAACAACACTGTTGTGTTTTGTCTATCAACGCGCGAGGGGTGTATCGTCTTCAATTCACGCGGATCAAAACGAAGGATCCATGAGAAGATAGCAGCTGAAGAACGCAGCCCGTCGGCCAAAGAAAGACCCTATCCGCACATTCGTCCATCTATCTCGAATAGGGGCATTGCCTAGGTGGCACTAGTTGGAGGAGCTCAAAAGAAGGATGGGGCATAGGAGATGCGAATGACGAAAAAAATGACAGGCAGATTCTTTTGTCTGGTAGTCCTCTCTGCCCGAAGCTTCGGGATAACTGAGCAATGTTGAGGGCTTGCAATGCAAATTTTACATTGCCAAAACCCTGCCTGCCTTCCTAAGGGTCACCGCCAGCGGAATCTACGGCATAGTTGAATAATGTCACTGGATGAGAAACCGTTCTCTTTTTCCGAAAATGCGCACACTATTCAGTTTGTTTTCGTTTTATTATTACGCCATTAGAAAAAGACATGTCTACCCACTTGGAGAAATCAACCCGAGCGAAAACGCATTACGACCCTTATTTACATTGTGCGTGTACGGAGGAGTGAGCATTTGTGTAAATATATGATAGCAGCGGCACTGAAAGGGCATTCTTATTTAAAAGTGGCATATCTCGGACATGCATTTTTTAGCTAATTTTAGCTATCATGGTATGATCGGAATGTACATCATTGCTAGTGCACTAGGCTACAGGGATGCGAACATATGTGAAAAAAACTAAAAAGTGGAACTTCTGGTGAATGTGTGAATATCTCTTTACTTGCACATCTACATCGCACACTTAATATAACCTGCCCCAGTATTCTGATGTGCACTTATCGGCAAAAGTTGTAGCTGCGACAGAAAGTCCGTCTGCTGGCATCGGACCAAAGCCGGCGACAGGCCAAGTTCGTGTATCTTTTATTCGAGTTTCGAAACACAGAGGCAAGTCAGTTAGTCTTTCACAAGCGAGTCTGTCCTGCATTGTTCTCGTTCTGTCTCGTGTTTCGAGCGGAGAACGAAACCAGTCTCGGTGAGGCTCAAGGCGAAATCGAGTCCGTTCTTTGCTACTAATTCCTAATTGTAATTAACAGAGACTTGTTCTCAGTGTTCCGAGGGAGGACGAAGGATTTGGAGTGGAGTCGATGAGAAAAGCCCCACAATCTGTGGGTAGTTCAGCAGAAGAGCCTCATGGTAGGATTCTACTTTCAAATTAACACCTCTCCGTACGCTCTTGCCCCACTTATTGATTTCTTGTTCTGGTCTTTTTTCAACTTTTGCGCAGAAAATCCTGATAAGACGAGCTAAAGTCTAATTCCTCTTTAACTCTATGGGAAAAAGGATACGTCGATTACAACACTGCCAGCTGGCAAGTACCAAAAATGTCGTATAAAAAGTTATGTCACAATTACAATGCAATTTGAAAAATGGTTTTCTTACGAGGAAGTTACGCCTTCGGCATTGATACAATACTTATAAGCTTAACGTCACTTGTATAGGTGAGTATGCTCTGCCAATATGCGGCTAAGGTTAGCGGCAATCAATAAGTGGCACTTAAGTACCATTTGACAAGGCAATTTAAGAAGAGATTGTTTAGTTATCATTTAGTTATTATTTAGTTAGTTAACTTCATCGTCGTCAGGACATCATAGGTGTAAAATGTGCTGTTTGGCGAAACAAACCGCAATAATAGTACCTCTTACAACTTGCTGTAAAGTACGCTTAAAGGACATTTGCAGACTTTTTGCAAGCACGCGCACGATTTCGTCTCCATTGTCTCTCTAATGTTATATTTTTACAACTAGATAGCACTGCCAGTGTACTGCAACACTTGTGACTGTCACTGTCACAAGAGTATAAGAGTCTCGTTTACAACCTAGTTGGTCTCAGTTATGTGTTCGGAGCGTGGGCACTGTCTGGTCCTTCACCTGATAGCCGACTTCAGTATTATCGCGCGGCAGAATCGCCATCTGAGTAGGACGTCTTCGGCGCCTCATCTAAGTGCCCGCCAAGAGGTCCAGTGACAAAGGGTTTAGAAGGTCTCAATGTTTCTACAACGGTTGCCTTTCTCATGCCATTGCGTCGTGCCATCGCGCCGTGCTCGTCACGTCTCCACGGGCGCTCGTCCATCGAGAAATCTCAAATTTGACCTGTTACGTAAGAATATGCCTACACGGTAGCCACGTTCTCCCTACGTAACCAGCATAATTGATGGCTAGCTGGAACAGCACGATTCAAGGTGGTGTCAGCGGGTATTCTCCTTGAAGTGATGGCGAGTTTGTCCCGGACTCTTTACGTCATTTAGTCGACGGGGTGAAGGAAGAAAGAGCGACTGGACCGAAGCCAACGAACTTCGTACTCCAGCTGGCTTCCTCTTCAGTTGAGATGAGAAAACTCCTGCCAGGAAAGACATGTCTGAGTCAGTGCCTGCAACCCTCACAGACAGCCCCGATGCGCCAAAGAGCCAAATAAGTCCTTTTCGACGGGCGCGAACACTCCCTTTCAGTGCAGTGTCCACCATAATCTTTGGCCGTTTCTGAGGTTTCGGCAGTGCGCTTATATGTTTCATAATGCTATGTCTGGCGCGATGGCCGAGTAAATAAGGGCTCACGTAGAGGAAAATAAACTGGAAAATGTCTGATTCGACAGCCGAGCGGACCTCAGTCAACGAATTAAACGAGCAAAGTCTAGGCGTCAACGTCGGCATATATTGACGCACTTCCCCGTGATCGAATGTACAGCAATTTATTTTTAATACTCCTGCTTAGCGTTTCTCTAACTGATCTGTTTCCAGTTTCAACGCACCCTTAAAGGTGCATGTTGCATAACTCTAGCACGTCTAGCTCTAACTCGCAATATCCTTTGCCCATTCACATCGCATGGACGTGGATCCAGACGAAGGTGGTTAGTCTAAGACCATCTGCAACGAATGCAACACCTGATACAAACGTTGTGTGTGGTTACTGACGGCCAACTATTGAAATGACTTTTTACTTATATTAATACGAAGTCAGTCAACCAGTAGAGATGATTTAGATCCAGGATTATCTCAAGCGTCTACGGCAAAAACTTAATTGAATGAGAAGCGTCCCAAGCATCCGGCAGCCTGCTTAGATCTCCTGTGAAGCTGACCTTGATGTGGCTCCCCGAAAGCCGGTCGTTATGCTGAAGTAGTGGAGGAAGGCACTGTGATTGAATTGTTCTCAAACAGTTCTAACTTCTTCCGCACGACTTGGCTTGAAAAATCAGATAGTAACCCGACTCGACATACTGGAGAGACGGAACAACGCTGGGAATAGCTAGGAATATCAAGAACTACATGAACAAATTGAAAGTGTCTTTATGTGACGATGGTGAGTCACGCTCCTAGAAGAGCTAGCCTTTACTCGTTTCACAGTTTCTCTATTGTGCTGAATAGTGGCTCTTATATGAATTTGCCGCAGTAAGAATCTGATCGAGTCAGTGTGATTCTAAGAAAACCATATATATATATATATATATATATATATATATATA
>MNPL01012202.1:1880-23548 GCA_002081605.1 Tropilaelaps mercedesae
GACGGAAGAGACTCTCTGACAGCTTCTACTGTTCGGTATTGTCTTCTAGGGGTCCGTATGGCCATTCTGTCACTTTTGCCCGCCTTCTCGGGTTCCCGGACAATGGCGGCGAAACGTGGCCAATACCGAAGTTGGCTGAGTTTCATTCGCCGAAGTTTCTGCTTAGCGGGAGGCCCGCGCACGTTCCATGGTCGGGTAATCAAATTCGAAATCTGCCACCTGATTAGACGAGGGCATCATCTCTAGGGAGGGCGGCATCCACCGACGAGCACCTGCCTGCTTATCGTATTGGCAATCTACCTGTCTCCGCACCGGGTAGATCTACTGGCTAAATGCTATTCGTTTCGTGTGCATTATGGATCGTCCGTTTAGCCTAACAGCGTTGATTGAGTACGATCTTCCCTTGATTGCACTGCCGCCGGCTCATAGCGGCTCGGCCAGAGCAGGACGGCGATGTCGGTCCGTCAACGACACGGTCCTATTTCGCTGCTCGTAAATGCGTTTTCGTTTTACGTCCTGTGCGACCTGTAAACGACGCCGAGATTACGATCAATGCCTGCATCTACCATGATGGAGATATGCGATTAGTTCGAGCAGCGTTTATTGGTAGATTTGTACGTAAACGTTGCCGCGAGGAGATGTCGAACAGATGTTCCGACCATCTGTGGACGGCCGTAGACGATCATCAGCGGCCCATGTTAATCTTCCGTAGGGTTTGCCGAAGATCTGAAGGTCTGAACGACGTGAGCACACGATGATCTGACCGATCTGACAGTAATCGAACGTCCAACAGAGCACGCGTTTGAGAACGCCTTGGATTCTCTAGCGAATGGTGCAGTTGTCCTTCGACCTGCACGGAGGGGGGCCGTGCGAGGGGGCATGGCCTGTTTCGGTGGTGGCGTCGAACTAATCGAATAAACCATAAGGACAAGCCTATAGGACAACGGCTTGTAATTGGCACACGTGAGCAAAGAGGAGTGCGTCCTTAGCGTTTCTGCACGTCCGCATTAGGACACGTTGACCTTCTTGCTCGCTTCCGTCCTTGCTCACTGTTTACGTTGGTGGCCTGAACAGTGCCTCGAAGGACGAATAGGCCGGTCACGGACCATCCAGGACACTCTGAGAACAGTTCAAAATGGCGACAATGCCAACTGGTTTACGATGTTGTATTTTAACTCTATTTACACGGTCAGAGAAAAATTCGGTGACCGATGTCCTCATGGCCGAAGTGTCCTCGAAAATCGCCTGTCGATTGAACCGAGCTCGAGTCGTGGCCGTGTACGGTTTGTGTCCCCCGTGCTGGTGGGGACCGAGACTGGTGGTCCTTTTTTTGTCCTTTGGCAAAAAACTCGAGAGCCTATTGGCCTGTATCGTTGACGCTGCTGAACTGTGTGAACGGGTTTTCCTTAGTGCACCCGACCGTTATCGAACCTGCCCCCCTCTCGTCGTCGTCGATATCGAAGCACAACCAGGCGGCGAACGAGGAAACTGCCGTAGGACACGAACATCGACGTCTGAAAACGGAAAGCAACGAAGGACAGTTGCCCTAAAATGGGCCAAGGTCCTGAATGGAGTTATCGAAGTGGCGCCGCCATCGAGCAAAATGAGCGCACGACAATAACGACCGAATTTTCTTGTATCCACGAAATAGCGATGATATGTAGATATTAGTCGAGTATAAGAAACGTCATGAGGCCTCTTCATTGTCAATATCGACAAATGAGCTACGAGTGGCTGGCGATAAAGAAGAAGAAAAAAGAGAAGACCAAAGTGAGGCCCTCGAGGTCGGCCTTGAGAATGCAAACACTCGTATGCCAAGTCATGGTGCTCGTTTCCTCACAAACGCGTTACTTTTGCATAATTCTGCAAGCGACATGTAGACGCAGTTGTTGCCAAGAAAACGGTTCGAGTTCAGATTCTAGTTGACACTCAATGGTGGTTCGGTTCGTGTGATTTTGATTGGCGTCACGAACGTTTCTGGTAAATGGTTGGATACGTTTATTGAGAGACTATGATTGCGTTACTCGTACGCATTAATTGAGTATGCTTTTCACGAATCTCTAACGCGTCAAATAGATATCACAGATATCTCAGAAGTTAGGACGCAGTGAGTGAATCGGTCAGTGATTGTGCAATGTCTCGACATGTGTTTGGGGGCTGTAGTAACTCCGCAGAAATGGCCTGATTTCCTTGAATCTGAAGGCCTGGTAAGGCCACTGCATAGGCCCTGTTGATACAATGACACAGCGTTCCGACACCTCAAGGAGCTGGCAGTTACGCGATCCTTTAATGATGAGGAAGGCACAATAAAAAAACAGTTGTTTAGACGAAACGGCGAGTTCGTGCAGTGAGGAATGAAGCAGCGGCAAAGACGAAGCCGCCTTGACTCTGAAGTCACAGGCGCAAGCTTGGCAAAGGAGAAAACCTACAAGGTCAAGTTTGGCCAGACATCGTTGACGAATACCTGGCCAGACCTGATTCAGAGGCTGGCGTACGTGTAACTGTTTGCCAATTTGACCTACCTCGAAGAAAACTTCACCGAGACATCTTGTTCCCTCTCGCGCGTCAATTTTTAGCTATTCCTGTCATAGATGCATACTTTTAGCTAGGTTAGCGCGGTGGTGATACCGCGGTACTGGCCATACTTTCCCGAAGTAACCTGCCTGACGGGAAGAAAACCGATTCGAAAGCTTACTTGAACACCTCACGAGCAGGAGCTGTAATGAAGTTCAGCCGTGGAGGAGGCAAAAAGGAGTGCGTCTCATATGCGTCACCTGACACATCCCGAAACTTCGAGACGGGCGTCTAGGGACGATGGGTCAACGCTCCATGGCAATCAAATCCTACTCAACAACGTTAGGAGCTTCTTGCTAGACGTCGGCGGGATTCGAACCCCCACCTCCTAGGTGTCTCCTCCGGTCGAAAGGTGCATCCGAATGCACCCCAGAGCCCTACTTGAACTCGACATCACGTACCTCAGAATGTCCCTATCAAGTAGTGCAGTTGTGGGTTTTTCAACGACAAGTAGCAACGATTGCACACACACACACACACACACACAATATTGACCGGCTATTACTCATATATAATCAAGACACTAAAGTCGAAATAAGGGTTAATGCAGCAGCGATATTGTTACCTGTCGATGTTGAGGCCTTAACCGGTCAGAAGGCCACATTCCGTCTGAGAGAGCACATCGGATAGTACAGGAGTCGATATACGCTATAACAGTTTATGACACGGCCGCATAACTTCGCTCTATCTACCACGACCAGGCTCGTAACCCTTAAGCTCCAGGGGGGCCTGTAAGCGCGACGCGTCAGAGTTAACTCTCGGCCAATGCTGTGCCTGCAAAATAGGCCAAACTTCGGGGTCGTTTCGTGACGAAGGTAGAAGCCCTCGGAAGCAGCGACCAACCCTACGCGTGGCTACTACTGAGAGGTCCACAGTGATTCGGCATGACCGAATATTTTGTAGCGGATATGAAAGGGCGCGGTAAGGCCCCATCTAGCGGTGTCGGCCTCTGCCAAGGCGACGGTTAGCCAGGACACGTTCGCTTGGCCGTCTTTACGGCTCCTTCTCCCGTCCGTCTGTCCGTCCGTCGCCTGAGTCGAAAAAGCGAAGCAGCTACTCCTGGCGCGCTTCCGACGTTACCATCCGGCCTGCTCTCTAAGCTGGCGTTCCCGCCATCTTCGAACCAATTTACGTGCCAGCAGAATTTATGAAGTATCCCCGATCGTGCTCAGAGGCCTGTCGCGTTTTCAGCTCGGACGAGGAAAAGCGGCATTCAGGCACGAAAACGGGGAGAACGAACAGAGTAGAAGGCCAGTTCCGCCAAGGCGGGCGACAGAAGAATATCTCTTCTGCTGGCCAAAAGCGACTTCTGCTCTCGTCGGACGTGCGTTGCGCTGTTCACCGTGTCACTGCTATCGGCAGGCTGGAGACCCTGACTGGCCGGAGGGTGATGTCCGGAAGTAAGGAAAAAAGGTGGGATTAATTACCTTCAATAGGTCGAGACGAACGCTAAGCTGAGCTCTAGTTGGAACGAATAATCCGCGATAATTCGCTTCCAGGGCCAGACGTCGACTGAGAAAATACCGACGAGTTTGTTCAATATTTCGGTGCTTAGCTAACCTTCACTGCTTCGTTCTGTCGATGTTTTGCAGCACGGCCGGCGCTGTCTCCAGTAAGGTCAGAAGGGCCACCACCCCTTCCTTAAGCTCTTCCAGGGCAGGTGAAGGGGGGTGCCGGGAGCCCACGTACGTTGCGCCTGTTTAGGTAGGTGCGTTGGGCCATCGCTTAATACTCCCCCCTACCATCTGCAGCTGCTGCCAAGTCCACGCGAGCCATGGCCATAGCGAGCAGAGACCAAAGTGCGATGGCGAGCCCATTCATCGCAGGTTGTGTGTGACCTTTATGGCTAGTCTAGGGTACAGGCTTACGCCTTACCCCGTGCGCCCAGTTCTTTCGATATTCTTCCGTTTATCTTCCGTTTATCTCCGCCCCCTTTGAGTCGATCACGCGCAGCAGGGGCGCGCGACGATGACGTGAACGAAGCGCGGCAGCCTCGACAATTTGGGTGTTTCGTTATTTGTTAAAAAGGCCTCCGGTGGCTGCAGCGGCCAAACGGCTTTATCCAACGGCTGAAATTCTCGATCTCCTCCTGCCCACCACCTATCCACCGGCTCGATACATTTTTCCCCTCATCGCGCCAGTTATTCCGCCGCGCGTCATCATCGAGCTCAGCTGCCGACCTCTATCATGTCATCCATCTAAGAGGGCCATCCACAAGATAAAGAGTGCGGGGCAGGCGAAGCCAAAGTCACTAAGGACGCCGGCAGAAAATCCATTTTTTCTGCCACAGCCTTTCCTTCTCTGTTACTGGCGGCCGAAGTACTCCGCGGCTGATCTACTCCTGCGAGCGGAGTAATGGCGACTTCATCCTCGTTCCCTGTGCAAGCCGGCGGTATCCTGTGCACATCCGGTACAAGAAGAGCCTTACAGGTCGTCGCGCCGCACCTCTAGCCGCATACGCGTAGAGATCGCGTATAACGAAAAACGAACTTCTTCAAGTGAAACCAATTTAGTAATATCCAAATCGGATCGGGGAGCCTCCGTTGCAGGCTGTAAGGCCATCCGAATGTAGGGCAACAGGCCCTGAAGACACCGTTGATCCGAGAAAAAGAAGCGGCCAGTTTAGACGCAGCTGTCGGCGAATTACGCGCCTGTCTGTCCCGTTTTTCTTTTCATGTCTGTGGCATCAACTCTGGCTGAAGGAGTCGGTGAAGTCCGAACAACGAGTCGTTTCCTAGAGCACAATTAACTGCCCCATAATCGTCACGTCACTGTCCGGCCTCCCCTACGACTCAGACAAGTTTACGGCGTCTCAGAGGGTCGGCCTCTACACGCCGCCATTGTGCATCATCATCCGTACGCAGATCAGACAAAGCATTCGTGAACCCTCGCGCCGCACGCGTAGGACGCTCCTTTGGCGGATGCACTTCCTTCTGTACGGACTGTGGAAGCACACGTGCATCCGAGGAAGCACACTTTATTTTGCCAGACGCCTCCGTTCGGACGCAGCTGTTGGCAGGCTCAGAGTTCCCATCGAGAGATTGGGAACAGGAAGACGGGACGTCGGAGCAGCCGGAGTTACCTGCACCCCGTGTTCCTGTCGCTCGGCACACTCTTGCCCCAGATCTCGCTTACCCTTTATCACCGCCTCGCCATACCTTGGAGTTTTTCCCTGTTCTATTACTCCTTGATTCTTAGCCCGGCTCCTGGCCTGCAGACTGTGTCCCAACAGGGGCAAAGGAAGCGTCCATTCAAGATCAGAGCAGCGTTCGCCCCAACAGCAGCAGCTCTGCATTTGCTCTATCTCCTTTGTCAGTCCGCCCACGTTACAGCCTCTGCCGGCGGTTCGTTCCCATCGGTTCTCCGTGCAGAGCTTGCGTGACGTTCTCTCCCTAACACCAGCGACGAAGCTCTTCCTGCCTGCAAAGTCCTTTCCTCGTGTGCCCTCTCCGCCACGCGTCCAACGACGTAGTCAGCAGCGACAAGTTTCTGGACCAGCAGCTTTTCCCCTTGCCAAAGAGCCTTAGGAAATCCCCCGCTCCATGTCCTCCAGCGTATCTATTGTAGATCTTCGTTATAGCCCGTAGCGTGCCTGCACCTGCTTGCGACCATAGAGATAGTGGCACGTCTCGTTTTCACGGTAGTTGTTTATGACGCTAAGACTTCTATCGGGATGGGGTTACTTCACGTCCGCGCATTTACACTCAGGTGCACTAAACCGTTTTTCTCCAGCGACGGGGCGTAACTAAACGAATGTATCGAACGCTGGCGGCGCGTACGGGGTTTTCCAGGAGCGTCAATCCAGGTACTGTGGAGAGAGGGGCAAGAATTGTCGACGACGACGACAGGAAGAATCGACAGGTCGCGAGCCAACAGAGCGTCGTTACAGCTTGAGACGCGTCAGAGTCGACGCTGATCTGGCGGAAGAGTTCCGACCACTGACACTTGGGAACTGGCTAGACCGGATATCGGAGTTGCCTACAACAGTGCCGTCCACCTCAGAATGATGTCGCCGGGTGTCCTCTGTAGGAATCGTCCTGGAACGCTGTTCGGAAACAAACCCAGAAATGGGCGCGGAATATGTCCTGCAACAGGAAGACAATTCCGGAACGACCGCACCGGCTGACGTAAGGGTCGCGCGTGTCCTACGTTTCAGGTGGAACTACGCAAGAAAAGAGCCACGTAAGGATTAAAAACCACTGCCAGGAGCAAATATTCAGTCGGTCCTGCGGCCGTCGTCGGCCTATCCATTTGTCCGTCCATGTCCTGTCGGTGTCCGTCCATGTCCTGTCGGTGTCCGTACGTCGATGGGTTTATGCACGACTTCTCCTCGAAGACTCGACGGCAAGGCGAAGATCGCGTGTCGACCTCCATCCATCTCTGCGTTGCAGGTTGCGATGTTCGCGTTCGGATTTCGTAGTCGCGCGGTCGCTTTCCCAAAAACCCCTTCCATCACCGATTCTATCCCGTTTTCCTGGTTTTCCTGAAACCGCCTTAGGGTCTCTTTCGTACGCCCACCTCTTACGATTTGCGGAGTTTCGAGAGTGCTTTCTTGCACCGAACTCACTTCGTTCATAGACCCCCGGCACACGTGCACGATAAGAATGAAGACAGCGGCGATCTTCAGTGATTTCAGGCTAGCCCAGCCGACGTCGATTGTCCTGTCTACGCAGACGTTGCGTGCGAACGCCACAAAAATATGCGGAGTCACCGTTGTTTTGTCACAAGACACTTGAAAAAGGCTGCGGGGGGGAAGATGGTAATGCTGTTGCTGCGGCATTTATCGGCGTGCCAAAGGCGACAACGAAGAAAAAACACTGGAATAGCCTCACGGTTGTAGTCGTGGTCTGATGTACGGCTGATGCGTATGGACGCGCACAATAGTCACTACGTAATCACATTCATAAATACAGTTGGTGACACACACACACACACACTTTGCTCGTCCGTTGGATCTGATGGTGCGATGCGTCCAATTGTGGCTATGCGAAAAATTGGTGCTGCACGAGAACGGTGGTAGAGTTTTACTGGTTCGTCTGCTGTTCGGAACCGACAGAGATGAAAACGGTAAGGCCTAACCCGAGGCCCGAGGCCGGATGGCCGTCAGACAGCTGCTGCACAGATCCTCAGACGAGAGGCACCTGGTAGCCCTTGGACAGGTCAATATAAACATGAGAGACTACTTTACAGGAAACGCGTGACGCATTGCATAATAACAGGAGTCGCCATTTTTGCTACCTCTGCTGCAGAAAGTGCGATAGAATCAACTGCACTGTTCGTGTATTTAGTTTTACGAACACATAGATAACTGTATAAATATATAAATAAAAGTATATAAATATATAAAAGTATATAAATACGCCCAAGGTCAAACCATCGGCCCAGTTTTAGCGTTTCCACGTTGCATCGATGGCCGCCAGTCAAACAGCGAATTCGATGAACACGAACCTGGCCAATTTCGGCAATCGGAACGCCGCCTAACAACGTCATCGATGCAGGGCGCAGCTCGTGTGCTCATTCCATCCATTAAGTGACATACTTGTGCGGCTGTTTTGTGTTATCATCGTCCAAACTCATCATCCTGAACCGGCTTGTTCTTGTCGGACCGGCGAATTTTCTCATGCCGCCACCGCCACCGCCTCCTCCACGCACCTCGTCCAGAGCGCAAACAGGACAGCGTTCGCTTCGATGAAAGCACGAACGAAACGTTGCCACCAGCAACTGGATACACTCGAACCTGAACAAAAATTAGGACCAATATGTCTTCTCTCTTCTTCGGCCTGAGTGAAGTCGACTATCGATGTAGTGCATCGATAAATACGTGCTAATGCAATTAATCAGCTGCCAACTGAACCCGTTCACCGGCCGTTATCGAACTCAATTCGAGGTATTTTACAAGTTAAGTACCGTTAATGGTACCGTTAATTAGCTACTATCATTAACTATCACGATACTTGTGAGACGTTCGTGTGATTAATAGTTACAGTGATGCGGCGAGTACTCGAACTAGAGAACATTCGTCGGATGCTAGTTCGCGTCCGACAACTTCAAAACGAATCACAAACACACTAGCGGACTCGTGAGGTCGTCTCTTGGCTGGGAATCGCGCTCGTGCATTGTGTGCACTTTTCCAGTTCCCGGAGAAGAGCTTTGAAATGCTTGAACTCCACAGCCTCTCGCCTGGAAAAGTACCAACGTGGCGAAATGCACGTTTCTCTCTACGGCGGCTAAGGGTCTAGATGCAAACGCGTTGGAAAGGAGAGCAAACGCGTCCAACGACCCCGACCTCGTTCGTCCAAAGGAAGCGCCAAATGTGGACCTTCCTGCTGGATTATATATATATACGTATATATATAATTGTCGTTTTGTATAAATATATAGTGCGTCTGGATTAATCAACCCACCGGCGTCAGGCTCGACGACGTATGCGCTAACCTGGTGAGCTCCAGATGCGCGCGCTATTCTCCAGCTGCTCGTCGTGTACCATCTTCATTTACGGGAAGTTGATGCGGACTGACGAGTCTCCGAAGTTGCGCCAACTCAGTGCTGTATCTGACGTGAGTCGTAAATCGACACTTAGTAACTTACATGCGCCTGTAGGTTTCTCTGCAAAGTCGCGATTTTAATTAGCTCTGTGGGCGATCGGACGTTAACAACGCGGCTGTGGTACAACCTTTGCTCGTAAAAGTTTCCTCATTAGCGTCAGTGGAAATGGACGTGCGTGCGCAGCTCCTGTCGACGCAGGGGGGGGTATCGTGCACGCTCCGAGCCGTTCCGGTGGAACTCCACTGGAAGTCCACTGGCCACTGGGAATTTAACACATCGAAACCGGCCTATGTGACAGTAGGTATAAAAATAATATATATATAAAATTGTCAAGAGATAAGTTTTTCAAGTTTGTTCTGTTTTATTCGGGTTTATTTCAACATGGTGGCAATCGTCGTCCAAGTGAAAATGCCGCCTCGTGGTGGTCGTTTTCAATTGTATAGAAGCCGTCTTAAACTGCTACAGGATATTCAGCTGGGTTTAGAACCCACACTAAATTCCATTAGTTGTGTTACCAGAATAGGCGGCTAACAGACGCGTCAGACTCGTTGAAATAATTGAGTTGGTGTCCTTCCGCCGACCCCCCTAGACGCCATTGGAACATTTCTGCCAACCGTACCGACATGAAGTCCTTTCTTCTGGCTATTTCTGAGCAGGTTGAAAACTTTATCGAGTGCATTTCGCTACGGCTACGACACACGCGCGGACCGTCTTAATATGCACCACGACGTCGTTTGTGTTACGTACATGCGCGTCTTTTTGTGTGTCTTCGTTAGTGCCACCTGACGTGCCATTGCGCCATTTCCGACTACGTCCGTTTGCGAACGTGTCCATAGCCACGAAGCAGACATACCGCATGTATATATCTATCGTCTCCCCTAACGAAATTCACTCAGTGTGTGTGTGTGTGTGTGTGTGTGTGTATGCGTATAGGTGGCAGCTGTGGTTTATCGGGTGATATTTAGGGGGAAGGAGTTTGAGGGAAAGGTTCCGTTCCAGCTGGTCGCCCTTCACTCGGGCGACTGGAGTCCCCGACCAAATAACTGGGTTGCGTATATAGCAAATGGTAAAATCAAGGGAAATGACGAAGTATCGAAGGGGACAAGTGAGGGTGAGTGCCCACGAGGGCCATTAAGGGATCCAACCGCCCGCAGAGCCAAGCCAGATGCGACAAAAGACTCAACGGCGAAAACCTTTTGATGCTAATCCGACAAGCGATATCCGACGAAGTCGGAGCCACTCCGCGTTTACACTTTCTCATTTCATAGGTTCTCTATTCCTTTTTAGGATTTTCGCAAGTGTGTAGGGTTTAGATGTTGCGGTGACTTCATCCCGAGGATCGAGGAGACCAGTGGGGATTTGGCTCAGACCGCCTGCAACTGTTCCTCAGACGTTAACATACAATGCTATATCTCAGGAGTTAGGCATTGATTGTCTGGATTTCAGTACCTCCTGAAAAATGCAGACTCAAACGAGAACTTTCATGAAAGGATTTTGAAGATGGGGAGACAGGAGACTCATATCTACCGACCGTGCTGGGGTACCCCGAGCAGAATAAAGTGTAGTCCACTGTCGAAGCCACTACGAAGTACTTTAGTATGAACTCACGCAATACAGCTGCTTCGCGAGGCTTTCAAGCTCTTTAAGGTTGCGTGTCTTTTTAGGTTTTCAGACTTGAATAGTATGTCACAGAAAGTAAGGCCCTTGAAAGTAGGCCAGCATGAGGCCACTTAAAATAACACAGTTGTCGCTGTTTCTCGGCGCTCGTAGTTAGAAGGAGTGAATGCAAACCTCTGTCCCCATGTTATAATTGTTTTTTTTTTTTTGTTTTTATTGTCATTGTATTCGAAAACAAATGAAAACTGTCTCCTCATGGAACGAAGCGAATGAAGTCACTTGGCACAATAACAGGTCACGGAGTGTTGCAGCTGGCGGATTATTAAACGTATCGTGCATTCAGAATTGCTCAGACTGCTTGATTGAGCACCGACCGCTTATTTCTTGCGTGAGCCGCCTTTCAGCTCGAAAAATGTCGAGAAGGGCAATGCCGCGTGCTAGAAACGGCCATCACGTGAAGGCCATTAGAGGATGCATGAAAGCCGTTTTATCCAAATGAGGATCAGACGATTCAGCGAGGCCCTTTGCGACACTGGCGTTTGGGGTTAGTCGTTTCGTCATATAACTCTATCGTCATAATAGGAATAGCTGCTATTTACAGTGAAAGCGCACAAAGCTCTCGAGGAAAATAGCTACTTCACCACGCGTCCCTCATGACATCACAGTTCCATCATACGTGTGTAGCTCGCGATGACGCTGAACTCGATAGGAGGAGTCTGGTGAGCAGGCAGGCCCCGAAAAAACGTGCCACCTTCTAACGCATACGAATGTACAGCATCCGTACGAGACACCTGAAAGGAAGACAGCTAATGCATAACGTTGAAGTGCAGTATTATTATGAGGTCCCAGCACGCGTGCATATGTGACTTCAATCGAATATTTCCTCCGTTAGCAGACGCCCAGATAACTGAGTGATGATGCGCACGTCTCGTGCGTGCTGTATATGCACGTGCATACACGTCTCTGACGAAGAGCGGAGTGGAGTTGTTCTCATTGGACGGCCAACGGTTTAGAATAGGATCAACTCGGGGGACCCGTGGCGTCGTATTCCGCCACCTCTTCCGGTTGCCAACGCTCCAGCTGACTACGCAGACGCTTTTGAGCGATGTAACGAGGCGAGCCGAACAGAGTTTCGCTTAATTCTAAATATGACCAGGCTGATGATGATATTCCTGCCGCTTCGTGTCCAGGAGAACGACGCGCTGTCAAGGTGCCCGCTCCTCGTTTTTGTTGTGAGGTTGCTCGAAAGCAATTCGGCTCGAACTTCACTTTGCTGTACGGCGACGACAGGACGCGACGAAACGCTTAGCGAACTGTTGCGGGAGTTGACGGCGGTGAACCCAGTTTGCGAATCGGGGGTTTCATTTGGCGGGTTTGAGAACCAGCCTGGCAGCGACTGTCTCTGGCGGGCGGTGGGAATCGTTCATGTATCGCTGGCGGTCGTATCTCGCGCGACGCGGAACTCCTTTGCGACCTGATTCGCCCGTCAGTGTCATGTTGACCCAGTGCAAACTCAAATAGCGAGATGATTTATTGGGCTAAGCATGCACCGGAGCGGCGCTTCGTGTACCTCTCCCTGTTTGGCCATGAATCTTTTTCCATCAGGAAGAGTGGGTCGGGAAGCAATATGGAGGATATGGGCATGGAACATCGGCGAGCCGTTCGGAGCGCTGGTCTTTCGGGTTATTATTTATGCTGGCCCCACCCCGCCGGCTGGCCCCCAGAGGCTCACACATTCCTTTGAAAGCACCTCCTCGAGGAACCATTGAAACATCTCCATACGGCTGTCAAAATTCGTGACGTTTCGAGTCTTCACCTCGAGTATTTCCCACATGGACAAGCTCTAAATGTGCATACATTGAACGCAACGATTAGAAGCGTTCTAAGGACACTGTGAAGTGCTCTAAAGTGCTATGAGGTCGAAACCGCTAGGACAATACATGCGAGTGTTCACCACAATGAAAGCGAAAGAGATGAATTTTATATGATTGGCCATCCTTATTTAATAATGATGATGATGATAATAAGATATTTCACATATACATAGTGCATTTATCACTACCGGACGCGCGATTCCGCAAAGCAGAGGAGCGGCGTATTTCGTCGCCAGTTCACCTATGGCGGGAAACATTTGTTCGATATTTCTCCTACACAAACACTTTTTTCGTATTGTTTCGGGCTAATAAAAGCCCTAAGCTGTAGAGGCTTCACTTTGACAGCAGTTTTCGTTTAGTTAATGGATTGCACGCTCAGAAGAGTGTCGCTGGCGCAGCGAGGTTGAATGGATACCTCGGATCACACAGGCGCGTAGGGGGGCGCGCGCAATGTTCGAGATGAGCAAAAATTTGCGCCAAATGGCCAAATCTGTCGGCTGGGGCCACCGGCGACAGCTGTTTTGTAATGGACAGTGATTTCAAGGAAACTTTCTCTGCTGAGCGCTGATCTTTCTTAACAGATATTCGACAACAAATACGAGATCAGGTCAGGTCAGGTTTGAACAATTTATTTCTCGCGCACCAGTCAGCATAGTGAACTTCGGCCAATTGAAACGCAGTTAATGATTAAACGCAGTTATTAAATGCGGCCTATAATAATAATGATGATCTTTTTACTAAAATAATTGTCCAAACTAGTTGGTGGCATATATCGCCATGTACAGATGTGCTGATGATTATAGGACATAGCCATATTGCTCTCTCATTTCCAAGTTCCAGGAAGTTTTATGACGGCTAGATTCATTACGGTGCACTGAGTTTGTTCTTCTCCAAAGCACTATCAGATGCTGATGCAGAAGACACACTTCGTATGGCCGAGCCTGGAGGGGGGGGGGGAAACACTTCGGCTCTCCTGATCATGTTAGTCGATCAAAGAATGGCTGCAGCAGTAAACAACGGGTAAACAGCTACTGACTGCTCTCGACTGGAATTAGCCCTGGAATTAGTCCTGGAATTAGGAGAGAATTAGCTTGATTTGTACGCGGTGAAGCGCCAGTACACGGTCGCTGTGGCGGTGACCTACTCCGATATGTTCGATAGAGTAGCTTTGTTGTTAGTCAGCAAAGAAAGATGAGAGTTACCAGATAGTGTAGCGCGGCCGACCAAATAGACCGAAGTTCCTGTACCGCTTGAGGTAGCTAATGAGGTTTCTCGAGGCGGGCCGGCTTAGAGTTCCGCTGTATCGGTGATGTAGGGCGGACTACTTCTGGCTAGGTTTTTTTTTTGCTCGGTATACGCCATGAATCGGTTTATTATCAGTACGATTTTTAACGTGACGCACAGACTTCGTTCAAGTTGCATACGGGACGACTCACTAAATTACTACTCCTCCTCCTCCTCCTCCAATGGTTTCCTGCTCGATTCCTCTCTGAAGGGGCGAAGGCGATCGGCCTGTGTTTGATCACATGGCGTTCTAGATAAACTATGCCACATTTTGCGGTCTAACAAGGCCTCAGTCGAGACGTTACCCCCTGCCGTTCCCCCTGCTCTCGTTATATGCTAATCATATGGGAGGAATATATTTCCAGTGGATATGCAGCTTTCTGGAAAATCAAACGTTTTTAGCTGAAGCGGCTCATTTTTGAGACTAGAGAATATCTCTGCTGCGCATTCTCTACGAAGCGCCCTATTAGGAAGACGTTCTAATGCGAAGCGTTATAGTGTCGCATCGGATAACATTGTCCGATGTATAGTTCTGATGTCAAACTGTGCATTCGCTTGACACGGCGGTGTCGCGAATTCGTGCAATGCTCAACAACGCTACAATGTGGCCGTACGAAGTGCGCGAGCTCGAAATTGAAGGCCCACGGATGTGACGTGCTCCAAATGAGGTCAGGACATCAAGCGACGAACTGCTCCCTAGAGCCGTTGCTAAATCAAATTTGCTTAAAGTTCTCGGTATTCGTTCCACATAACGTTTTGCTAAACAGACAGTTCGAGTCGTGCAGAGATGCCTTCCCTCATGAGCGACTAGCCACTATAACGGTTTCGTGTGTCGAGTACAATACGTTCCCATAAAACTTTATGGATATCACATGTGTGGTATCCGGAATCCATAGATCAGACATGTGGCCATGATGGCGAGAAGGCTTTGCGTTGCCTGGAAGGACGAATACGGCATTTCTCGGCAAAGTTGGCTCAGATGCTAACTTGCGCCACGCGTCCTCGAAGTGATGTCGGCAGGAGATCGAACGAGGGCTGGAAATGTCAGATTATGCAAAACGAAAAACTATCTGCAGTAACGTTTGGCAAAAAAAAAAAACAGAAACTGCGAGAGGTATGAAGCCAAAGGTTTAGCGGACTCCCAGCGCGTGTCGAGCGCTTACACGCGGTAGACGGCTCGAGTCGTGAAGAACAGAATGAAGAACTGTCAACATGTGCAGATGCCACAACGAGTGATATTAGCCCAGAGGAGGGCGTGTCAATTATGTCACGTATAGAACTCACGTTAGTGATGACGTCCGTGGTATTGTTGGAACGAAAGCGCTCTCTGTACAAAAGGGTACGATATTTACAATAGTCAAATGTCGTTCGTCGCTGCGTTGACATCGGAGAACTTGTTGGCACAAACGGCCGACCCGGCCTAGTGGAAGGTGTCATCGGGGCTGTACAACACCTCAGTCTGTCTGGAAATGCTTCGCGTCTGATGACAACACCAGGAAGAACCTCGACGAACGAAGGGAGAGCAGCACGCGAGGCTTCTATGTCTGCACCCATTTCTCGATCTGGCTTTACCGTTGAGCTAGTGCGGTTTATCTTGCGAAATGGCTGAATTGCAATAAAGCACATCTCAGCCGTAGCCATTGCGGCCGGCCGAGAAGGCTTTCCTTCGCCGTTGCTGCCGGGATTTTATTCAGGCTACGAGACGGGGACGACTAGAAGATACATTTCATAGCTCAATCCAGCGAAGAGTCAAGAAGCGTCACTCAGATTGCCTCCACTACGGGCCAGGCTTATTAGCGTGACCGGATGTCGAACGACGAGAGTGACGGCAAACGCGGCGGCGGCGGCGGCGGCTTTGGTCATCTCAATTTATTTTACGACAGCCGCAAAGTGACACCGATTCCTCTAAAAGAAGATGGAGGGGAAACGGTGAAGGGCGACGACCGCTGATGGAGCGAAGGGCGGCGCAGGGGCGCTTCTAACCTCTTCAAGGGGCGCGGCCCAGTGCCCACTACGTCCTCTGCCCTCCGTTCTTCGTCCTCCGCATCCCCAAAACGTTTTCTCCCCCTCCCTACAACGGTCTGCAACCCCCATATGCCCCCGTGCACCATCAGAGCACGACAACGAAACGCTGCGAGCTCATCTCACTGACGATGAAGGAGAGGACGGGAAGAGGAAGGGGGGAAAACTCACTCTTTCTTCCTGATGGCGGGACCGGCAAGAATGGAAGCTGCTCTTCGCTTCGGCCGTCGTTCCGTTGGCAAGGCTGGCACACTTAGCTCAAAGGTAGACCTCCACACACCCACGCGTCCATGACTGTACAGCGCGCGGGATTGAGAAGGAGTCCACCCCGACCAAACTAGGCTGAGCAGGCTACCGAGTTTCTATGACCAGGACGAAGCCGACGACCTCGGACGAAAGCTTGACTCTAGTAAAAAGTGAGGGCTACGAAAGAACGTATAGTGCCGTGCGCCGGACCGATTGGATGGATGCCCGTTCCTGTCTTCTGCTATTTTCTTCCCTTGGTTAGAGGCTGGGACGTTGTCTGTCCGCCTCGGGAAAGAGAGCGACATCACGACGGCTACAGCGAGGCGATGAACGACCAGATGAGCTCAGGAGAGAAGGTTCGAGGCCTGAAAACACGCTGATGACGCACCGAGTTGGTCCAGGTGGACTAGCAGGTGAAGCCTGTGTCCGGCTTACGCCGTGGCTCAATTGCCTTACCGAGAGGAATTAGGCAATAATGCCAAGAGTCGACCTGTTTCACACGCTAATCCGACGATGACTCGCAGAAGTTGGAGTAGACCTCCTGCACGCACTAGAGCTCTAATCGCTTTAGGAGCCTCTTGATTTTCGAAGCTCTGGACTGCATCGTGTCTACTTTGGAAAAGCGCACTCTAGATTTGGAATTTTCTCATTTGGATTTGTCGATCTATTTTCTCGAGTGGCAAGCGTTATCCTATCATCAGCTGGAAAGTTCGCTCAGTAATGCAGATGTCTCCGAGCTGCTTGAATCAGTAGCTCGGAATCGAAACGTCGGAGGGGTGCTCTGTGCGTCGATCAGAAACCTACTGAACTAGGCAAGTTTTGGTCGTTACTCTGTCGAGTCTAATGATGCCGTACCACCTTCACTGGCACCATTTAGCTAACTTGGCAGGTCATAGCAGGTCATCGTAGACTAACTTCATGCTGCACTTTGTGCACAAGTTCATCTAGGAACTAGCAAAAGAGCCTTCTTCTATGTGTTAGTGGCCTACGTCGGGAGGTCTACTTCTAGCCGCTTTTCGCCTCTATTTACTCGTTTTTTCTTCGGAGTTTTGCCGGCTCGGACCACTTCCAAGCAGACATGGCCAGACTACCACAGCCGTCGCGACGGTGACCCATTCCGTTGTTCGAGGACGCTGTTTACGTTCTGGAAACAGCATTGTTTCCCTCCTATGGCGGCCTCTTTCCCCCCTCACCGTCTATTTCGTTTCTACTCTTGGCTCGGAGAGGCCTTAGTGGTTTGCCGAGCAGTGAAAAACCCATACCCAATTGAAAAATGGCCCTCACGACGAACGGTTGCTGGTTGGGGGGGAGCAGGCGGGAGGTGTAGAGCATCCCCAGCCTCTGGGGGTGCAGGAACACACTCCACAATCAGAGTTTGCAACTCCTCCGTCGAAGCGCCGTTCGTATCCTGGCGAGGAAGCACGACCAACACCGCGTCGACGCTCCTCGGCCACGCTTTGCCATCCTCGCAGGGATCGCAGACACGAAGGGGGACGCGAGCCGCTAGCAGCTGATGACGATGCGACATGTCGGCGGCAAGAACGATTTAAAACGCTTTCCTCGCTTTCGGTCCCTTTTTTCTCCTTTCCTGTCTTTGAGCTGTTGTGTAGAGATAGTTGGCGCTCGAATCTAACTGTCGATGGCAGCGAATGTGAGAAACTTTAAAAGATTAATGCCTTCTGCTGGTACGTTGGACAGGTCCTTCCTGATCGGCCGAGGTTCCCGAGGCCCGTACGCCAAACCGCCAAGGCCTCCGTGCAGAGGACGTGCCTTCGGCTGCTTTCATCAACAAATGCAACGGTTACGTCTCGGGGATTGGTTGGGCCGGCCACTGTAACCGGGCGTACCGGAGGTTGCGGGCGGGTATGGGGTCTCCGGGGGCGTGGGGCGTTGGTAACGGTCCTTGAGCTACTCGGCCAACCAACAGCCGTCGGCGCACTGTGTCAAGACCATCGACAACGAGCGTGACGCAGGAAGAGCGACGAGGCAAAAGAGCGAACGGATCGTAATCCAATACTCCCATCTCGTGGCTTTATCACGACTGCCGTTCCCGGAGATCCATCATTTTTCCCCATGCAATCCACCCCTTTCCACTGGTCGCACACGCGCCGGTACTATTCCGGGCTTACCGCTGTCATCGAGTCCGATTCGCCCTCGTGCCCACTCGAAGCCATGCCGCCAACCGCTACTGAGCGCTGGCACAGCAAACAGCTCTGCAGATTGACCCTTTCAATTCAAACGAATGCCGATGATGTAATGTAATTAGTTCAGCGAGTAAAAGAGCTCTTCGATCACATTCGTCTGTCCGCATAGCGAGAGAGTCGCTGTAGAGCGAACTTCAAGCGCCTGCGCCACACGGACCCGAGCAGCTGAGATGCTAAGTTCACCACGCAGAGTGGCCGGACGAACGTCGACTTCATGAAACAAGATAGAAACAGGGTAAATACGTGCACAAGGGCAAGTAAAGTGCGCGAGCGTTACATGAAAAGAAGGTGACAGTTCCTAATTCCTTTTCTAGGGAAGAAAAGCGAACGGTCTCAGGCAGGCGGGAATATTTGCATCGTTCGAGTGGCCAAAGCTGTCTCGCACTGAGTTGCCCGTGGAGAGGAATGGTGACAAAAGGAAAGACTTGACAAGGCATCATCAGCATATTGAAGATCCGAGGTGCAAGAGCTCGCGCAACGAATACATGGCCCCAGCCGCAATACGTTTTTGTCTAGCTAGGACTGAGCCGGGAACGCGAAGAGGAGATCCCAAGGGTGTACTCGGCCCTCCGCATCCGCTTCCTTTAAGAGCTACTCATCGTAATCGCCTCACACCTCATCACATAAAAATCATCAGACCCCTCCGCCTGACCCACTCGTTCAGCCCTGGAGGTATTTCCCTCCCAGCCGACAAATGCTTGTTTTAGAGGAAAGCCTACCCGGTCCATATGCTGAGGTTTTGATGAAGTGCGACCCAAGTCGAACTGAAGTTATCTTTCGTGTACTTTACTTGTGTTGCCGTTTGGTACGCGCAAACCTATTTATTGTCTTGATTACTGTGCCAGTGACATGACCGGAGAGACCGTCGGGCGCACTCTCTGCGTCCCAGCAGCTGGATGACCTCTACCTAAGAAAAGGTTATGGAGATGGTCAGTTACATTTTTTACTTGAACATGTGTCCTGCCGTGTGTAATGCAGATCGATCACACCTCATTGGTCTTCTTCCATTGTTTGGTGTCAGCGACCTTTGGTTCACTTTTAGTCCAGCTGCATCTAGACATACTAAATCAAGATTGTATCGTTACCAAAAATTTGTCTCGAATTTATCAAGTAATTCAGCCAGGCTTCTCTGTTTCACGGGGTTCCATAATAACGCAGGCACACGTAACAGAGCTACAACGCCGAACACAGACAGATCTTCAGATAGACGAAAAGTGACGTCTATACAGCGCTCCCGGGAACACACCGGGAAAGCGCTGGGAACTGCGCTGGGTCTTCAAGTGTGTGCAAACATTCGATAATTTGTTTTTTTTTTCTTTTTGCTAGCATTACCCCGCCGGATTTGTGCCCCAAACCAGGGGATTTCCACTTGTGGTGAAAGGAAATATCGTAGCAACGAATTCCTCCTAGAACTAGGTCTAGCCTACGTTTAGGACTGGCCGTCGTGTCAGACAAGTGAATTGCAACCAAGACGAACTCCTTCAACTCCTCGAGAACTGCATCCATGACGGTCGAGCTCACATTTGTCTGATGCAAATTTCACTAGCACATGTGTTTTCTACGGGCGTAGAATATTAGCGCGGTACATTTGTCACCACAGCTAAGAGCTCGACCCGCCGAGTATGAAGCTGGACTGAAGACCTGCAGTCAGACTATATCGTTACTCCGTGCGAATACATGTTCATGTCCCGAACGCGGGACCAGAACACCGCCTCGTTGAACACCCATCCGTTGTTCCGAGATCAGTGAATTTTGCCACGTTCTTTTATGAATATATTTATAGTCTTCGTATTTACATGGACGTAGACGATTGGTGTCTGTCGGCGGAAGGATGACGGCTTGTTGCCGGCCGAGCGCGTTGACGAAGCTCGCCGTGACTCTTCTGCACGGCTAAAAGCCACAGCCGTAGCGACGATCATGGCTCCGTGGAAAAGCAGGGAAAGACGGTCGCAATAGACCCCCACAGGGGTGCAGGGAGCGGGACAGGAAGCGGGGTCTGTACGAGGCAGTGAGGGGCATAATGCGTGAGAGGAAGAGAAAGGAAGAGAAACAGACAGGTTGAGACGGGAGGAAGGAAAAATGGTAGTCAATCTCTGAATGTCCGTCGTTAGGCCGGTTCGTGCCAGCAGCCCTTCTTCTCTATATGAGTGGCCTTGTCCGCCATAAATTACATTAGCACCATCATGCGACCGGCAACAACGTCCTGCTCTCCCGGTGGGTGGCTAAGGGGATGGGGAGATGAGGGATCCGTCATAGGAGAGCTTTGGCAACCGGTAGACTAGGGCAGCTGATGGTCGACGACGACAAGCATGAGGTCAGACTGGGAGAGAATGACGGTGAGGCGATGGGGTGGGAAGACAGGACGAACGAACGACAACTCATTGCTATGACGGCCCATGTGGCTGTGGATGCTGCTCGGTGGATCTGGGAAATAAATTACGATTCGTTATTGCAAGTGAACCTGCCGACAGGCAGGCTAGGGCGCGGGTGAGCCGGTCGAGGTAGAAGTAGAGAGTGCGAGAGGACGACAGGGAGATTGTCCTAAGGTCTCTCAGGACAGTGTCCTGAGATCACCGCCCGGGCCTAGATGTGAGAGGGAGTCTACGCAGGCTGATGGGAGCACCTGAAGCAGCGTGCTACTCTCATATTTTGGCCGTCAGTTGTGGACTGCTGATTACCAATCGCCGGTTGGAGCCTGCCGATGGCCTAGGTTCAACCTAGCTCAGGCCCACTGGAGATATCTGTATCCCGCCTTCGAATCTTACCATTCCTGATCGACGTCTCTATCGTCTTGGACTGCAGCCGCCCATCGTCGTCAGAAGCAACTCCGGTCTCCGGTGCCTTCTCAAGGTTCGCAAAATTCCTAAAGTGGGGGGTACCCCGAGTGTACGTCGCGCACCTCCGATGGTCATTTCATCTTAGGCAGAACGTTGGTTGATGTTGATTTGGGCACGGAGAGAAGACGGACCTGGAGGTCGTCGAAGTCACATACATAGATACAAGGATGCGGAAGACGACGCCCAAAAAGTGAAAATAATTACCACAAAAGTACAGAAACTCTTTCCTTCGCTCTCTAGCTAGTAACATCGCTCAAGCTGGCCCTCTCATGGACGTGTAATTATTGAAACTCTCTCGTACGAATCTACTAACTACGTGTAGACCCTTTCCAGTCTCTTTGCAGTCTACGAAAATCTAACAAATGAATAGGATTACATGTCTCCATATAGAACGTCGGTGAACAAAATCATCTCGCCAGTCGTCAATGTGATCGACCTATATATATATATATATATATATATAT